>JAOVYX010017046.1:0-23118 GCA_035668315.1 Drosera spatulata | reverse complement strand
ACCTTTTGATTTGATTTCAGTATTGGTAGCATTCTTTGGTGGCGGCAACTTCCTACCAAGTTTTCGCTTGAATTTCTGCAGAAAGAAACGGCACAGAAGTTCATGATCTGAATAAAGATTTCTGAATTACGAAACAAATGGCAATAAAATTCTCCTTTGGAGGAGTTCATAAATCTCACTTTGAAATCTACGCCGCCACCGCGTGTGCTTTTCTTTTTCGAAGAAGCCTTGGGACGAACCATCCTAAGATTTGCCCACAACTGAAGTAAATATTGAGAGTGGAGCAATCAATGGTTTCCAAGAAGACAAGCAAAAGCAGCAGCAGCGAGTGAGCTGATACTTTTTACACCTATCAGATATCCCTGCAGAAAATGTTTCCAACAGAATGCGAAACCAATACCAATTCAGATAGAAACAACATTCAGATATCAACATAATCAATTGGCATAAATAAGAAAACAAGAACCGAAAACCATGCGGAACTCAAACTTGGTCATTCTTAGTATTTCTCTTTCCTAAACAAAACCATTGATACATTTATTTATTTATTTATTTGATTTTCTTTTAAGGTGTCAACAGCCGATTTTCTAAACTTACAAGACGAACTCAGCCTTGAAATCAGACACTTATGCTAGGAACATCGTCCTGGTCATAACTAGACGGAAATACTTAATCCACCCTCCCCTTTCATCCCCCACTACGACCTCGAGTCTTTAACACTGGATAAGTTGAACCGACTGAACTTCCCTAGCACAAATAATAAACTCCTCTCGCTCATCTTTCTCCCAAATAATGACATTTCGGCTCCGCTTCGATACATTCCTGCTAAACTACTAGTTCCTCACAATTCGAAAGCCGCATTGTTTTACATGGAAACTATTATGCTCCAATCGAGTCGATTCAACGATTCAGTTCCGAATTGTTCTGAAATTACCTGTGTCCAGAAATCAGTTCTTCCAAAAATCCCAACTGATAATAAAATCCACTACGAAATTTAACGACCTGAGTAGGAAGAGGAGAAAGCTACCTGAGAAGGTTAGGTCGCCGGAGGAGGCTGCCGGTGATCGTCGGCGGCAAAGGGGAAGAAGAGATGATGAAAGGGTAGAGGTTAGGGTTTAAATTTCGTTGCATCAGTGAGGCCGTGAGGGAAAAATAGGAACTTTGGTATAATCGATCGGTGAATAGTGTCTTTCGACTCTAATAATACATTGGTTTAAACAGGTTCCTACGGGCGCAATCCAACTGCAGAAGCCTTTTTCTTTGAAATATTTTCAGGAAGAAGTGAGCGTATGTGATCATATATGTGTTTATTATTTTTTCCGTTTTATTTATATTAAAATATTTTTTTATAGTTTATTCAAATTATAATATTTTTATGTTTAATAATTTTTTTATTAAAATATCTTTATTTTATATCATATTAATTTATTTATAATCATTTTTCTTTTCTTTTTTCTCACTCTTTTATTTCACACACTTATGAAAAACAAAATTATCATTCCTTATTAATTCAACACTCACATAAATTATCGTGGCGGATCAACCGTTTGCAATTTGAATGGACGGAGGGAATAATTAATGAACAATTGAGATTAAAATAATAAAATGACAGGTTAAGATTTAAAACATGCAAGTATTCTAATCTCAACCCTTAATTTGTGTTGTTTTAATATTAACCGTTCATTTATTATTAGACACATCTAACACACACCGTTCATTATATTTTTTAAGTGGTAGTGGGTTTATTATACTACCTCCGTTTCAATTTAATTGTAACATTTGATCCGGTACGAAATTTTATGTGTGTGTTGAATTTATATAAAATTTGATTAAAAAAACATATATTTTTTTAGAGGTAATGAGGTTTCAGTGGGATTTAGAAAAAAGGAGGAGGAAATAGATGATGTGGTGATTTGATTATATTAATATAAAGTTATATATTAAATAAGAAAAGAGTAGAAGTGTTGTTGGGACTAACCAAAATAAAAAATGTTACAATTAAATTGGGACAGAAGAAGTAACAGTTATGAAAGTATATAGTGAGTGTATTATAGTTAATGATGATTATTTTGGTTTTTTTTAATGTAAAAAGATTACTAAATCACTACAAAAATTAAATCAATTAGCGACAGAATGATCACTAATTAACGACAGAATGATCACTTCCGTCGCAAAACTGAAATTTTGGGGAAAATTCTGTTGCTGAAAATCGAGGTTGTCCGTTATATACATATAACCAAACACCCCAAATGCATATTTTGCGTTACAAACCAGCATCCAATACAAAAAAAATCTAAAATGGACGTTTAAATCGCATTTAAATAGGTTACACATCACTATTGTCCGAATAAACAAAAAATCCAACATGTAATATCCAAACAACAAAATCTAAAATGCAATGGTCTGTTCGACAGTGCTGGGGGGAGACAATGGATCCCGAAGATGGTGAGGAGGTCGATCAAACGAATTGATACCGCACTAATACTGCTGCAAAGCCGTTGGACCAACTGCGTCAGCTCGTCAATGTGTGCTGTCAACATTGCATTGCTCTCCTTCAACTAGACAAATTCACGTAGAGCGAACGAGGAAGATCCCTTTCTATTTGAGGACAATGTGTCCTTCGAGTAAAACATGAAGCTGACGGATCCAAGATCATACACGTTCCCTTTTTTGCATTCAGCCGTTTGGAGGTACGCCTGACTCTGCGCGTCGCTGATCTCCTCCTCGTTCGGCACTGTATTGGGCTGTTTCTTCGCAAACAGTCGATCCATGAGCTCCTTCTCCAATACAGAGTACTGAGCCTAATATATATATATAATTCATTTATTTCAACTAGTTTATTAGAAAAAATGAATTCATTAGAAGTTACAATCTTTAAGAAAACAATAAACTTACCGCCGTGTCCTTCGATTTCTCGTCATACCACACCACCTCATCAGGGTCGCCGCCCTTCTTGGTGTGTGTCTTCTCAAATACCTCGATTTTCTTCGATTTTCTCTTCAACTCCTCTTCCTGCAAATAAATAATCAATAAGATATCACAGAGTAAACATTCATTCGAATCGACGATAAAATTAAAGATAAATATATACACAATTGTATTTGCCTAATTAAACAAGTTACTTACCATCTTCAAGACGACACTGACCGTAGAGACCGATCCGTGCGAATGCTTTGACTCTGCTTTGTTCCTATTCTCTTCAGCACGCTGAGATCGGTTTTGAAATTGTTGCGGTTTCTACAGTACCTTAAGAGCCTCCTCTATCTCGTCATCGCACCAGAGGACCTTCTTCCCCTTTTGTACAGCTCGCTTCAATTTGTGCACACTGTCACGAACTCAATCGATCATCTTTGCCCTCCGCATGGCCATGACGACATCAGTGTGCTCTTTTTTCCAACGGTACAACTCTAAAGAATAAATTAATAAACGATTATAGTTAATTACAACAAATAGAAGTATATAAAAACTAAATAGATAGATGTAAATTTCATAATTTTAGATCTTATCTTGAAATACCCCCACATCTTATCCCTCGTTCATTTAGGGATGTCGGTCCAGCATGTCCAGGGGCTAACATAACAACTCTCGAATGACTTCGTGACATGGGATACCACAGAGTTATCATGAAACTTAAAAAATATCAAGGAACCGAGCATCATATATTTGGGAGAAATTGAATTTTAAAGTAAACATAGGTAGGTAAACCCTTCTCTAGGAATAGGCTAGCTTCTGCATGGTGATGGTCCTTCGATCGCGAGGCACTCGTCCATAAATAAACGTAGGCATCAGCTCCTCTGTATTAACATCCTGCATCTCCTCATCGCGTCCGATCTGATGAAAATCACCCCTACCTCTCTCATGGCGTCGTAGCCTAGGGGGTGAATCATCGGTCTCTTACCTATATTTTTTTTTTTCAAACAAATATTATTGAACATTTCATCAATTTGCATATCTTTGACATCTAAAAGATGAATCAAAATTCAAAAAAAGAAAATAGAACTTGCTAAATTTATCGAGAGCCCTCTGTGAATGATCAGAATTGCCCCTATCCCTCTCAGAATCTCCTCGTGACATCTACAAGTGAAAAATAAAGGATCATAGAAACTAATAATCAACACATTCAGAATATAGAATGACAGACTTATATAGAAATACAAATAGTAAATAGAGAAGTTATATGTATATGTTTTTACCATATATCCAAAAGTTATATCTAAATGCGCTTCTTACCCTGAAGTTTGTCCTTATACTTTCGTGCCCCACAGTTGCAACACATCTCCAAGTTCTTTGTATCCTTCCAAAACGGCATCCAACCATCGGGGTATACGTCAATCTTCTTAACAGGAAGACGGATGCCTCTCATCAGCCAGTTAGTGGAGTACAATGTATCCGTCGTCAAGTTGTCTTCTGAAAAAATGTCTTTTGACAACGCCGCAATGACATTAGTCGCCTTATGTAGTATATTGTAGTCATACTTGATGTTCAACAACCTGGAAGCAGCGTCCAATCGGGACATTCAGCAAGCAGGATACAAGGGCTCCTTAGCACCACTCAACATATCAAAGAAAGGCTTGAAAGTAAGTGATGGACTCTCATCGAAATCCTCCATCATCTCATGATCTACAACCCTTGAAAAACCAGGCCCAAACCCATCCACAACCATATCCTCATACGGATTTGAACGCATCATTATTGAGGCTTTTCTTTGCTCAGTTACGTCCTATTGTGTCCATATCCAGTAGTTAGACACAAACCCCCGCTCATACAAGTGCACTATCGCTTTATCCGTCGTTTGATATATCCTATTGTGACACTTGACACAAGGACATCTCAAATGTCCAGGATAATTGAAAATCTGGTTCTCAAGGGCGAAGTTCACAAACTTTTTCACATTTGTAGTAAACATGGTGTTCAAATATCCATCAACAAGCCGCTCATACATCCAGCATCTATCATAAAACCTTGATAAATCCGACCCTATCTTTCTATCCATTGAAAACATAATCAATGTAAGGTCATGATATTTTAATATTATACTCACCTAATTAAGGTTGAAACTAAAATAATTTATGATATTTTAAAAATCCTATTCGACAAAGTTCGGTTTCACTAAGGTTTAACAAAGTAGCTAAAAAATTTTATTTTGGCTCAAATAATATTCAACATATTATTTTTTTTATCAAAATGTAATTCCACAAGATTCAATGGTTTAGAAATCAAGGGATCGAGATACACTCTCGATCCCTTCAAATCAAAACCATTCATACAACCCTTCCAACGACAATTGAATCATACCAAGGAGCCCAATAGTCAAACCAACCTCCATCGACCAATGAGTTATCCCAATCAACGAACCACAACCAAAACACCTTCCCGAATCGAGATACACTCTCGATTCCTCCAAACTAACCAAGAATCAACAAACCAACCTCCATCATCAACTTATTCGAATCCAATGCTCCAAACAACAATAACTACACACAAATTGCAAGGATTAAAAGTCCAATTATAAATTAGGGTTCGGTACTTTATATACTCTTCAATGAAATGATGATGTTGGTGGATATTGATGGTGGTTGCCAGAGAACATTGGTAGTGATGGTGGTTGTCCGCGCGGTTGTCCGACGTCGGTGGTGGACGACGGGGCGTGGCGATGGGTGGTGGATGGTGATGGGGCAAAGTAGGCGAAATGGGAGGCAAGGGAGATGTGATAGGACGTCTCGGTAGTGGACGGGGGCCAAACAGTGGTGGACGGTGTAAGACGGTGGTCGGAGGTGGCGATCGGAGTGGTTGGGTGTATTAATAGGGGAGAAATTAGAGAAGAAATGACGAAAGGGGAGAAGCAACTCGGAGGCTTATGAAAAAGATTTGTAACGGAAGTGTAAAATCCGTCGCTAAATTGCAACGGCCTGGAGATTTTGTCGTTGATTTGCGACCGTCATTACTATGTCGCTAATCTTTAATTTAGCAACGAAATGCTAAATTGTGCTGTAAGATTTGTGGCAGTGCTGTCGCAAATCAGCTGTTTTTTTTATAGTGAATAGAAAAGATTACAAGAGTGAATTGAAACAGCTCAAAAAAACAAGTGTTGCACGTATATTATGACGGAGGGAGTAATAGATAGATGAGTTAGTAGAATGCACTCTAGTCGTGGATTATGATTCGGCATTTTTCAGATGAAAAGGTTCATAAAAAAAAAAAGTAGTAGTATTGTACTCTCTCCGTCCAGAATTAATAGCACCGTTACATCATTATTGTACTATTCAACACGTATTTTGAGCTAGTCTTACATATAGAGAGTGAAGGTGAATTTGAGGAGTGGGTTGGAGATAAGGAGGGTTTTGAGTGGGAACAAAATTCAACACATACAGCAACAATTTCGAACAAAAATGACTACATGATAACGATAAAGTCTGAACTGACATGCAATCAGAATACATTAAATAGAGCATACAACAATCAAAGCAAGCACAGTTTTGACGTGTTTAATTACATTTCTAGTCATTTTGAGCATATTTTGGACGTTGTAAGCCAAATTTCGAGGTTTAAAACACTAGTTCAAAGGTTTAACAATTTAATGAAATCATGCTTAACACCAAAAAACCGAAGCCCCTATAGCTCAGTGGTAGAGCGCCAGTCTTGTAAACTGGAGGTCTATAGTTCGATCCTGCATGGGGGGGCAAATATAGTTTTGAAACCTTGAAATATGGTATGATCTATCATAATCTTACTGAAGATGATCAGTCGATCTTGAGGGGATAAAGACTTGCATGCTTTAACACCAAAAATACTTCTAACCAACAAACAACGAAATCCAATACAGGTTGGCTCGCTCCGTGCTGCAGCCAGATGTCAAAGACTGATGAAATCAACCAACAGCGAAATTTATAGTTGCCTTATGGTGTGGTGGTCAGCGCTCAGCTAATTTGTGAGCTTGAGTTGAGAAATACTAACATTCATCGAAAAAATACTATAATCAATTGAAAGTTTCTCTATCAAATCGGCATACCACAAAAACTTTTGAAATCAGATTAATTAGTACAGATAATGATGGGAGATTAGATGTTGAGAGAAAGGAATTAATCGCAATAGAAGCAAGACGTTGAGAAACGAAACACATTCATCTGAGGAGTCGTGCACTGTTTGAGAAGTAGTACCTCAACTGCAATGACCGGCGGTTTCTGACGGCGGCGGCGCGTGGCGGCGACCGGTGGCACTGCGGCAGCACAGTGGCGGTGGAGGAGTTGGTTGCCGTTTTTGAGACTACAGGGTCTGAAGGGGTTTAGCTTTGATATAGGGTTTTTGTTGTCTGATTCGCGAAAATGTGAAATTTCTGATAATAGATTTTTTATTTTTATTTTAATATTTGGACAAATCGGATAATAGATCTCTAGATATACATAATATTGTTACATTTGATAAGGTTTTAGAAATTATATGTTATGACACATTTAGGGTCTATTTGGAAAAGATTGTGCTCCTAATTTTTTGTTTTCGTTTAATTAAAAGATAAAGTAAATTGTTTGTTTGTTTTTTTTTTTTTTCAAATGGATGAAAAGAAAAAGAAAAAGAGAAATCCAAGAAAAATAATTTTTGATTTTTAATTCCTGATTCATCTTAATACAGTATTTACATTTTTTTTATAAACATCATTTTATTTTAAAAAATGATTTCGATTTTGTTTGCTGATTTATTGCTTCTGTTACGAATTTGATTTTCATAATTTTGAACAACGTGTTTTACGTTTTGATAAGTTTAGTTAGAGTCAAGGGTTGTGATCAAATGGTAAAATGAATTCAAATGTGAACAACACATAAGTTGAGCGATGTTATGCAAATCCAACAGTTCAGATTCTTTAAAAATATTTTTTTTATTTTAAATCTTCCCAAGAACATTCAGGGATGTTTGGTGACGCTACTCAAAATTTCAAAACGAAAATTAGTAATAAAAACAATAAAAACAAAATCAGTTTTTGAAATAAACTGATATTCTACTAAAAAAGAATCTTAAATATTATCATAAAATGAATTAGAAATCAGAAAGTGAAAACTATTTTTCCTGAATTTCTATTTTCTATTTTTGTTTTATCCATCAGACAAATAACAATGAGAAACTAACCACTCTATTTCATCATAATCGTTCTATTTCATCAGACAATAAAAAAAAAAAAAAAATTTGTTTTTATATAGATCTTTAATCTCCCCACTTCGTTAATCTTTAGAAACACATAACTTTACCATCACTTTTTCATTTTTCCCAAAAAGAGAATGTGATGATAGCAACATTCAGATTGTGTGTTGTTAAATGTCGTACGGTCAGATTTTTGCTCAACCAAACCAATCCAGTGCGACCTGATTCCCCACGAATCAGTCAACGAACACCCTCGAACAAACGATGATCACTCTAAATCACGCTCAACACCCAGCGGAAGACTTTATAACACAGTTTTTGTGAGTTTCAACAACTCAACCGCACCAGGAATTCAATGGCATGAATTTGGAACAAATACGAACGTTTCGCCCAATCTTTTATTGTCGTCCGCTCACAATACAAAGAATATTTTTGGACTCGGGATGCAGAACGCCCACACGCTGTGCTCTCATGTCAAGCCCTTTTCTTGATGCCAAAATCTTCCCCGCAGGGTAATATTTATAGATATAACCAAACTCTGTCCAATATACATTCGTTATAATAAGATAAGATATAATCTCGTTATTTTAAAACAAAAAGATATATCTTGCCAACAAATAATATAATCTGAGATTAAATCTTGATGCCAACAAATTTGGAACCGCTACGATCAATCTTATTCCCAACTCTTATCATATCTTTTATTTTCCCACTAAATCTGATTTTATCTTCGTCCACGCTGCCTCCCTCTTCTGAACTGGGCTTCGCCAAGTCCGTTTCGAGAAATCCCAAGGAACGCTCATCAAATCTTTGTTGGTCCAACTCAAAACGCTTAACACCTTTGGAGACCATCAAACCAAAACCCGCGTTTGCTCGTTCATGACCTTACTTAACCATCAAACGTGTCAAAAGATTTTGACAACGTTCATGAACCATTGGCTACACTTCTTGGCTTCGGATTAACTCTTCCACACATATAGCAAAACATCGAAAAATCCATCTGGCAAAAACTCCCATTGGGACCGAACTTAGCCCAACGTTAGCCCAACATTTCCCAAACTCGTTTCAGCCTTTGTTTGCCAACAATTGAGATTTCTCGTTGGCCCTTGAAACACTTCGCCCTCTCTTCAAAGTCCAAGAGTCTAGCTAAACTTGTCTCGCTCCAACCCTCCTCTCGTTTGGTCTTGCTCTTTCTTCAAAGTTAATCCCTTCTTCTTGGTGAGTATCCTTTAGTAACAAGTCTAACTTTATTTCATCACTCTTGTTTCTAAACACCTATTTATATCCTACAACAGGATAATTCTTAAGAATAGAGCTAAATACCATATCTCATTTATTTTGAAATTATTAAGTTCCTCTTGCATGATATTGATCCAGCTGATATCCTTAAGAGCTTTTTTAATTTTCTTAGATTCTATCTCTGAGATGAAGCATGCAGAAAGGTATTCTTAAGCAGTAGTCCTTCTAATTTTTACTGGTTCACTTGCATCATGTATAAAATACTCAGTTGGATGGTCTTCTGTCCATTGTCTCCTTCTCTTTTCATCATTATTAGCCGGCATTTGTTGTTGAGGCTTTAATGTAGGGAACTCTTCTGCACCATGTTGGAGCTTTTCTTGTAGGTGACTCTTCCGCAGCCTCCTTTGCTGTGAGTTGCTCATGTGCATTCTGTTCACCATTCATGTCAACATGCACTACTGCATTTTCATCATTGCATTCCTGTGTGTCTGCATGGTCAAACTCATCAAAAGAAACATGAATGATTTCATAAATTACATCAGTCTTAAGATTCAACACTCTAAAAACCTGCTTACAGAAGAGTATTCTAGAAAGAACTCATCATCTACTTTTGATCCAAATTTTTCATTATCATGATGTGAATAAAATATCTACAAAAACATGGAAATAACTTATAGATGGAGTCTTTCCCTTATATAGCTCATATGGGGTCTTGTTATACGCTTTATGTACAAGACATCTGTTTAGAACGTAACATGTTGCATTTACTACCTTAATCCAATAACATTTAGCTAATTTAGAGTTATACAGCATTATCCTAGGGGGCATCTATTAGAGTTATACAGTAACTTTAGCACCCTTACTATTTGGTTAGCATTAATGCTTTTGAAGATAGCCTTAGTTTGATTCTCATGTTAACAGGAAGCACATAGCTAGTCTTTGCAAAATTTTACTTTAGATAATCCTCTTACTACAGAGGCAAGTTTACACAGGTTTTTGAAGTTTTAATGTGTCAGTCTCCTATGAAATCCACAACACATGCTTTGTCATGCCTTCTCCCAATAAGCTTAATGTCATTCGACTTTTTGTGAAGTTTACATCATAATCCTTGTCATATAATTGACTTATGGACAATAAATTATGACTCAACCAAAGGTACATGTTTAAAGACTAGTGAAACTGTACAAAGGGTTTCATAATCTTTAGTCTTACCGATTTTACTGTTGCCAAAGATTACTTAGGGATCATCTTCTTCTATAAAATCTGACATTAAGACCTTGCATCCAATATATCATATACCTTAAACATTCACTATCCAGACACTATGCTAAATTATAACGCTCTTGTAAGATATTTCAGTGTGATCATCGGTTCCCAAGGTTCAGGTCCTCCTTAGTTGGTCTTGGGTACCCACACTCAAGTTGCTTGGATGGGATAGTGTAGTGATAGGTCTTGTGACCTTCTTTGCCACACTTGTGACATATAATCTTTGGTTTTGTGTGCTATGACTTGTCAACTCTTCTGCTTCTAGTAATGCAGAAGGGTTCACATGGTTGCATTTGTGTTGCAGTAAAGCACCATCGCTTCCATGGTACAGGAGGGTAAGAAAACAGTGTTGGCCACAAACCTGGATATGGTAGTGTGATTCCATGTCCCTATAAGAGGATAATACACACAAGTAGAAGTAGAAGGGTTTGAGCAATGTTGAGATTCCTTTCTTCTGTATGGTCTTCCCTTTTCAACGTCATTAGTATTCTTCTACTTAGGTGGGGCAACAGAGTAGGAATTCTTCTCTTGTCCCCATACGGAAGGACAACTAGGGTTGTTAAAAGGAGAAGACTGCTTCTTCTCCAGAGTTTTAGGTGTAATGGCCTTACCAGTCACGTTACTGGAAGGAGGTTTGGTAGGTTGAGGCTCTTTAGGAATCTCAACCTTACTGTTAGAGTCTAGATCAGCCCTAGGGTTCTTGGCTTGAACAAAATGGATTTCTTTGAGATCATTTGTTCTTCCATTCCCTTTGTTGAACTGAAGGTTAAGTTTCTTATTTTCATTTTTAAGGTTAACAACCTCAATTTCAGTGACTTCAAGAAATCCAAAGACAGCTTTATACTTCTCTTGGACTCTTTGAGAATGGAATTCAAACTTGTCAAATTCAACAGTCCTTTCATTGGTTACTACAAGCTCTTCTATTAGCCTATTTCTCTCTTCCATGAGAACCTTGAAGTTTCCATTCAAGTAAAAAGTCTTCTCAGTGAGTTTGAGAATGATCTCATCCATCTCTTTCTTAGAGATGATATCAATATCTAGATCATATACCCCATCATTGTTTGGAGTTATGGGACAAATGAGAGACTTTGGAGCGATGAGGGGGCCTTCTAAGGCTATATCCTCGTCATCTGAGTCATTGTCGCTTCATTTTTTTCATATCAAAGCCTTTCCTTTTCTGAAAGATTTTCTTTGAGGTTGCTGCTCTGGTTTCTTTTTTGCAGCAGGGTTGGACAGAGGTTTCCTGCATTGAGCAGTAAAGTGTTCTATCTTACCGCAATTGTAGCAGGTGAGCTCAGAGTCTCTTGGTGAGAGAGTGTCTTTGCTTAGCTTGTCCTTCATCTTGAAATATTTTCTGAATTTTTTGCTTAGGACGGCCAACTCTTCATTGGATGCTTCTGATTGAGAGTCAGAAGGCTCTTTCGTAGCAACCCTTTCTATTACTGCATGCTTTGCACTCCTTATTTGAACTTTGAAAGAGATGTGTTTCTTGTTTGGTCCATCACTTTAGCCTTCCTTTGCTCAACCTTCAAGCTATAAATCAGAAAGACACCGTTTAAGTTAGATAGTATAGTTTGGTCCATTTTTTTAGACTCCCTTGTTGCAGTAACCTTGGTATTCCACTCAAGGGTGAGACACATTAGGAACTTTAGGTTGACTTTTTGAGGAGAGATGTTCTCCCCTAAGTCTCTCAGAATATTGACAACAATATTAAATCTGTCAATGAACTCTATCAAAGTCTCAATGTCACTCATATTTATTATCTCATATTGTTGAATGTGAAGATTCAACTTATTTCCTAGAATCTCATTTGTGCCATCATTTTTCAAGATTAAGGCATCTTATGCCTCCTTTTTCATTTTACAATGTGTAACTAATTCAAGCATTTCACTGCTTAAGGATTTTACAATAATTCATAAGGCACGTCTGTCTACTTGAATATGTTCATTGTCTTCCTCGGAGAAATTTTTTTCTTCTTTAGGAATCAGTCTCCATTTATCATTTGGATCCAAAGATAGACCCATGAGAATAAATCTTCCTTTGAGTACTGTTTTCCTCATCTTGTCATCGATCGGGTCAAAATGAAACCTCATTCTTACCTTCCAATGATTAAACTTGTGATCTTATAGGGAATGAAAACTTTAGTGGCACCTAGCATTCTACAAAACACTGGTTAGTAACTTCTGTACAAACTAAAAACAATAGAATTCCTTTCGAAGAGCTATTAAGCCTAGAAAAGTTGGCTCGAATACCAATTAAAAATGCTAATAAGGTTGCTGTGGAGATTAAAAGGGGGTGAATAGTCACTTTTTTGAACTTTACTTTCAAACTAATAAAGATTAGTTTGACAGCAAGGTTGTTCAAAGGTTATTGTAGTAATGCGGAACCTAAGTGCAGTAATGTTGATTCCTTTAGTTTGTCTTTAAGTCTAAGTTAATTAACAGTAGAGTTAAATATACTAAAATCAGTAATGTAAATGTTTAAGGAGTTTTTATACTGGTTAGACAATATAGCTAAAATACGACTATATCTCTTACTCCAGTCTTCCCTTGACAATCAATGTGATATGTCAAGAGGCTGGCACTAAGTGTGATTGTTTTAGGATCACAATCAACCTGTCACTTTATAATATGTAAACTACAATACAAACTAAACACGAGAACTTTTCTTATCCTAGACAGGACTTGAAACAATTTCTTGATGTTGTTTGTAGAACACTTGCACTATTCTATCCTTGCTTCACAATCTTAGTTTCAGATTGCTGGTTCACATCTTCAACAATCAACTTCGCAGAATTGTTCACTTAGAGTCTTACTGCACGAGTCTTTGTTAAGAGAAATGGAGATTCAAAAGTTACCAATTATGAGCATCACCCTCTGGTATTTATAGATAATCCAAAATTGTAGTCGTTATTGAAGTCGTCCTTCCCTGAAACATCATTTTCATACGATCCTGGAACCAGTTTACCAAACCAGTGACCTCTGATCCTGATTCAGAAAAGGATGTTGACGTGCAAAAGTACCCTGTGAATTGTGACTTCTTTTGAACCCTTCTATTGAACTCAGCCTTACTGTTTTTTAACCTTACTATAGTAACCCTTTTTATAAAGTCATGCAGGCTCAACCATTCCTTGCTGTAGATGTTCAAATGCTCAAGCTTTGTTGTCTCTTTATTCATGATCTTAATATTGTCAACTCTATTTCTCTCTGAACCAACCTTACTACACACATATTGTAAGATCACGTTTCAAGCAGATGAGTCCTCAGGCTTGTGCATACTGAGACGATCTTAGATTAAAATTTGCTAATCATCAAACTTCTATACATCAAAGGCTTCGACTCAACAATGCATTGTGCATCTCCTCGATCTTATGTAAGAGGATATCGAGTGCATCACGGTAGCGGAGATGTATAACGTAGAGGCCAAATATGCGGTGAGTTTATATATGGAACGATCTTCTTTCATTACCTTTACTTTTTCTTCACTGATTTGGCTCGTATTGTGATATGCAGACGAAGTATTTTGCACATCTTCTTCGATCATTGCATCCCGACAAGTTCAAGAAAAAACAAGCTCGCATGTTGTTTATAGTCAATAAACGACTCAAGCAGACTAAGCACAATGATTGCGGGGTATATGTGTTAAAGTACATGCAAGAGATCAAAATAGCAAATTCAATTTGGACCATCAAGGACGCCGACAACTATAGATGTAGGATAATGTATGAGTTATTAACTTGTAAGATTCGAGAGATAACTCGAGAACAAGGACAAGCATCAAACGCTAGCGTATGATGTTAGTTGAGATGATTATGTAATGGATGTTGGGTGTTTTTGGTTGAGATGTTTGCATCGTTTTTGTTTTGTTTGTTGTTCCGTGTAGGAATGTATTCGGAGAGATTGAGAACAATTCGGGTATTCTTTGTTCTATCCTGTAAAGGCTTCCGCTGTAAAGTATACCAGTAGACTTATTCCTGTACTGGGCTCATCCACAATATTTTGCAGCGGATGTCCGTATAAAAAAAATAACAAACAGTCCCTTTAGATTTAAAAAAGAAAAAAGAAAAAGAAAAAGAAAAAGAGATAGAGTTCATCCATTATAAATTACAGTGGAGGGAGAGTTTGGTAATTTCATTTTTGCATACGCTATAAAGTTTAACGGCTTCCAGTATTTTTTTTCGATGAATGAAGATGATTTTGGTTTTAATCAAACCGTCCACTTCCTAAACGAACGGCTCATATTTGTTGGCAACATAAGATTATACAGACAACGTTGGCCATGGATCAACTCCCTTTAGATAATCCAATACAAATGCTCTTACAAGTCTTACATATCAGGGAAAATAAAATGACCGTCAGTGTTTGTGCAGTCGTTCACGGGACATGTGTTTTTGCGATCGATTTAGGATAGACATTACTTGCATTGCACTAAAAAATGATTGTATGTACGTAAAGAGGTTTCAGTGTCTTATGACCTTGTCCCTTCAGCAAAAGGCCTATATTATTCATAATAGTGCTAAGATTGTGTATATCCGATCTTCAATATCATTCGCAGTAGTTATAAAGTTGTGATGTATACATCACGTCCACCAGAGATGTTACTGTCCCTCGACCCTGCACTTCAAGAATCTCTTCATCGACACTGCTTTTGATCGATCTTGATCATCTATATACTTGGAGCAACCATGTCGAGCTTCTGGCAAATGCGGAAACAACACATCAAATAGGCCAACCGAAAAACAAGTTCTCCAGAATATCCATCGATGTCATAAGATCAAAATCCACAAAGCAAAACGTTCAAAGGCCCAAAGCATAGAAACAATCTCTCCGACAACAATACATGAAACACGGACATACAAGAATAAAGCAAGAACAGGAGTATGACAAGAAAGCATCGTTGTTATCAACACTAAACAGTCATTGAATTTAATGATTCAAAGATAAATTATACGATTGCAATTGTAACTATTACAATCCTATGATCCACCATTGCAAAATTCAGCAGCACACCACCAAATCAAGGCCCCTCTATCTGCTGCTCAAAAAAGGATAACAATGGCTTCATGTGAAAAACACTTGTCAAAGTAATTCCAGTATCATCATAACACAAAGGGAAAATGCGGACGAGATGAAGATGTCTCCCAAAGCAGAAAACCCTTGGTGTTCATAAACCGGCAAGACGTGCGACACATTAACTGGACTACTGCCACAGCCCTCTCATGGTAAAGGGTGACGCCTTCTGCAATAAGGATATAGATTAGACCAGTGCCAGACTAGGAAAGGGTATAAAACAAAAAGATCTATTCTTCATTTTGCAAACACATCAATACTGAGGCGGTGCTAAGCATAGACAATTCGACATTGCATGCTTCCTAGGCTAGGAATTAGGATGTGAAAGAATTCTATATGGCTGCAGGCTACGACCCTCCATGAACCGTGGACATGGACACAACTGTTTAAAGGGAAGACACAACTGTTTAAAGGGAGGCATTTCATGTGAAACAATTACATTGAAGGCTGACGAGTGAGGAGATTGGTGAGATAGCCCGAAAACCCAAGACTGGTGAGATAGCCCGAAAACCCCTTAATAAAGTTTCCTAAGCATATACAAGGATGAAGAAAACCAGTTTAGGATAACATCAAACTCATACTCGCCTTGGCTGTATCCTTAGGTTAACACCTCAAGACAGATTACATACTTGAGAGAAGTGCAGGAACTGCACTGTGAGAGACCAGGAACTGCATATACTCTTCAATAGAGTAGAAAAGTTCCTAGGCCTTGTACTGATTGCAGATCTCCAACTCCAAGTGCCTAACCTAAAGCCTTTTTACTAGGTAAGATCCCACTTAAAAACAATGGTGCCGATCACACGAACCAAATTGTGCTACTATCAATAATGAAAGGGCCTACATCTTCGAGTCAGATCCTAAACCCCAACATACTAAAGCAGAGATTGAAATATAAAATATTATCACCTCTTGGGCCGGACTCTTTCTTCTTCAAAGTCCATCACTCCACCGGGTTCAGAGAAGATCTCCTCGTGCCCTCGGAAGTCCATGTCGGCCTGCTTACAGTGTGTAACTTCTGCCACAACGTAAGTAAGACACATCGACCAACATACCCCATTACTTGAACAATGACTCGATTCATTAGTCTAGAACGACATTGTGACACTATTTTTGAACGCATATATCATCTTCTTACACCAATAATATGGAGACTATTTGCCGAAAACTTACAAAGACCAACACCTCAAACCCTATGGAGAACCACTTAGGTGACACAAAAAGGGCAACCTCTCCTAAACGAGAAAGTCTGAGAATCCATGTGGGAAGTAAAACGAGAACATGCACAATATAGAAGAAACATATAAAATGAGTCTAACTGACCTTGTTGGATATTGACTTCTTCACAGATTCCGCCTTGTCCTCAACTTCTTTCTTATGCTTCTTGTCCAACTCACCCATGGTATCGGCCCATTTTATCTTCTCTTGGATGGATAGAAGCAGATTGTCCGAAGTTGCCAACCTGTTTGCATGGTTTGAAAATCATTGAATCCTCATAACAAACTATTAATAGAAAAAGAAGATGAACTAAGCCATTCATCCTCAACTGCGCTTCAGTTCTTAAATCAGGCAGACAAGGGTGATACAAAAAAATGTTATTTGTAAGAAAAACAGTAGCGATCAAAGGCTGTCAATCAAAGGATGCCAATCATGTTATTTTTTAACCTGATAACTTCACACAATGCAAGATAACAGGGGGGGAAAAGCCACTTCAAGATATTCAAGCGATAAACAGCAGCGACAAAAGGAAGTATTCTATCATTGTATGCACAACTCACCAGTCAGTTAATATATGAATCATACCGCCTAGCTGCTCCGGTCTCAAATCCCTGCCCGCTGCAAACTGCACCTGTTACAACATAACAATGAGCATCAATAGCTAGAAGACTAGTTAGTAACTACAAAAATATCCTATTAAACTCAAGACAAAGTATCAACAAAAGTAAATTCAAACCTCGAAGCATCTCCTCAGTTGATCTAGCTTCCCCCTAACAATGCCCTGTGAAAAAGGAAACAAATTAAGCATCTCCCCAAGTGCAGAGCTTTGTGTATGTGTTCACGGGCTGTTTTTTTTTTTTTTTTTTTTTTCACAGGCTGTTTTTGCTATGAGTCCGATAACAGACGAGGATTATCCCACAATGGATCTGCATACCGAGTACATGCATTCATTAATAAGGAAGTCTTCAAGTTCCCTGACATTAGTCACGTCCAGCTCCTGCATCAGTTGGCCATATAGAAGCACCTAGAAGAGACAACGGCAATTAGGCATAAATGAGAGGACCCAACCACAACAAGCAGTGTAAACCATCAGTACTTGTACATCAATGAAGAGAAAGAGTGGAAGAAGCAAGAATTGAAAACAGGAAAAGGAAAAAAGTGACCGAGCAAATAGGATAGGTATGATGTCTGGCTCAGCAAGTGCAAGCAACCATCCTCAGTAAAATATGGCAGAAATGATCATAAAAAGAAACAGTAGCCAAAAAAGATCATAGGTACCTTGCTTGACTCGGCCAGTGTTAGCACAGTAAGTTGCTTCAACTTCAGCACTTGATCCGGGACCAAGGATGGAAGGCAACCAGCATTTCCTGAATAACAATAGTATAAGATGTGGCATAGAACTTCAGAATTTCAAAAAAGAAAGCAACTCAGAGAAGTGATACTGAGGGAAACTTCATGTCTTCAACTACAAAACATGACTAGTAACTTGGCAAGTCGATCCATAATCTTGTCGACAAACATGGCCGAATAAGTTCTTATCAACCACAATCAAATTGTCATCTAGGACCTTTAGGTATACTAAAATAAGTAGACAAAGCAGATATTGAGATGAAAGAGCAGCTAATATCAGCCTAAACCTAGAATAAGCCAATAAATCAGAAAGTAGCATCGTCAGCAAGAGGAGCCACATATTTTGTTCAGCAAGTCATGGCAACCAAAGGGGAAAGAACATCAGGGGTGATAGTACTAAACACTTGAACCTATAAACATAAAAAAATCAATGGCATGCGAAAAATTGAAGTATCATATTACGTTCAAAAAATCAACATTACATTATAACTGTACTACACCCACACGGTTCAGCTAATACAGAGAGAAATATAACATAGAAAGACATAAATGGAATCAGATACTTACTCTTATAGTCATTCCATGTGCCATATGCAAACAAACGAAGCAAATCCACGTATACTGAGTGCTCGGTTCCCTGAAGCTGCAAGGCAATCAATCATGCACTGGAGAAAGAATCTAGCACCGAGCACAAAATTGCATCTCCAAAAAGAAAGGGGAAAAAACTTCTACAGTTGGAACTATACATAATCTTGAGCTACACATGTAGTGTGCCATGATGTTGGAACTACACATGGCCCGATCGAGTACTTGATAATTCTAAAGCCAATCTACCAGCCCCTAAGAACTAAACTAACAATGTGCCTTCTACATACGAATAAGTGTTGTCCAAGTTGATTCCCATAAACATGGCATAGAAACAAGCATGACTAGAGGCCTTCGACTCAAATCGTACAACCTCGTTTATTAGCCACTCGATACAAGGCAAACAATACACACTTCAAGCCCAAAAAGAAATTCGTACCACGGGGTGCATTGTGAACCAAATAACCTCTATCTACAAAATTAGATTTATTTGATAGACTTGATTCATCCGAGCCAATGACCGTTCTCGTCAGACCAAGTATCCTACCCATACAACGGAACAAACACTCAGTTCTTATCGCCTTTGGTCTTGTTGTTAGTTAACCAACAAAGTAGTACTTCCCAGTTCCCACTACCACCACACCACACCAACAATCAGCTCCGACACATCGCAGCAACGAAAACCCCAAAAATCCCTTTTTTCCCTCGCAAACCCAATCACTCAAATCCCAACTACCAAAACACACCCCACAACAAAAACGACAAAATCAAAACATAAACCAAATCCAAACCGAACCGAACCAACCTCGGCGACGTTGCTAAGAGCCAGAATCTCCCCAAAAGCGAACAACGAACTGCTCTTCGTCGCCTCAACAATCAGACGAGCCAGCGACGATCCCTTGAGACTCGACGCCTGCTTCACAAAATACTCGATCACCTCCGCTTGCTTCCTCTCCACGTCCATGATTGCTAAGATGCGATCTTCGATTCGATCAATTATTGCAGAGACGATCGATGCGGAGAGATTGAGATTTCTAGGGTCTTGAAAGGCGGATTTTTAGGGATAGGACTTTTTAGGGTTTTGAAAGGAAAGGGGGATGGATGAAGGGAGAAGGTGAAAATTTGATGATGTGCTTTTTTCTCGGGACTTTTTGACGTTTTAATTGATTTTCGGTGTTCGATATCAAATATTTTCTCAGTCATAATTTAATTATAATGATCATAATATTTATATTATTTATTATATATTTTAATATAATAATTTTTAATAATAAATTATATTATATAAATTTTATTTTAGTATTGGATTATAATTAATAATTTATATTATTGTTTGATATTTCATGGTAAATTTATAAAAAAAAATCGTTTGATTGTTCAGAACGGATTATTCCTCAACTTTATAATTTATATGGTTAAAGATTATAATTAAATTGAGATGTAAACAAATGCAAAGCAATAATGTATTCCTCTGCATTACTGTATATATCAAAGTTTTCCTTCTTTCGATGAAAAAGAATAAAAAAAATTCTAAACTTCCACCAAAAAAATCAAAAAAAGAATCCAACTTTTCAATTTGAAACACATTCATATACGTAGAATAATTATATCACACTTATCACATTCGTCTTTTTTTGTTATAGATTAATATTTAACAAGATAATAATCCACAGTTAATATTGACTATCCGACCAACTTCTTCTAAAATTTTTAACGGATGATTCACGTATCTCTTAAAATTAATGGATTGTCCGTTATAAACATCAATTGTCCCTTTAATCTTTTTAGCATAGATTGACTAATTAGTCAATGTTGGTTGTGGATCAATATCATTATAAATATATAATATAAATATAGATTTTTTTTTTTATCCTCCACATGTCAAGTTTTGATTGATTTATATATATCAACATCTTATTGATTTAAACATAGTCATTTCTATTGATTTATACATGATTATTAAAAATATCATCATTACCAATGATGTGAAGGGTTTGGCTAAATAATTAGGTAATATCATCAATTTGATTCAATCATATTACTAAAGGAATAAAACCAAACAAAGGTAGAAGTAAGATCGAAAAGTAAGACATCTTAAAAGTGTTGCACCCATATCATATCGAGTGTAAAGGATATCACGATATATATGTCAACTTATTTTAATATATAATATATAAAGAAGAAAATAAGTTTTCGTTTGCTCGGCCATTCGGTTTGGTTGGTCATGAATCCACATCATAATCCACCATCATTTACAGTATAGATAAACAATAATTATTATAATAATCATCAACATTAAAAATTTCAAAATTTATTGTATGATTTATATAATACAGGTTAAGATCTAATTTATTCTAATATCAACACCAAGATAATCATCTTAGAAACAAGGTCAAGGAAAACAAGATTTATATCATCTCATTGTTATATAATTATGAAATATTTTCTAATATCCACAAAGTGACTTTTGTTTCTCGAACTTACTTTGTGCTAAGTTTAAAACTTATGCAAAATCTTTTATCAAAAATACAAAAAACAAACTAAAAAAATAAATAAATTATGCTGATCTTTGTTTTAGGGTTATTGCTTAACCCTTCTAAAGTGGGGCAAGTCATTTTAAAATTGCTATTGAGTTTCAAATACACAAAACATTTCTCAATTGAGTTTAAAACACACATCACTTCTTATCTTAAAACTGATTTAGTAACAGTTTACTCACTACAATTTCCTTTCTACTCCTATACGTCATCATCTCCATCTTTCTCTTTTCAAACTAGCCTATTTCCACCTCAATTTCTCCACCTTCTCCATTTTCACCATCTCCACCGCCTCGTCTCCTCTCCACTATATATCCTCAGTCGAATCCTTAACATTTTTTCCTCAACATCTCGTCCTCTCCATCCCGTACTCGTCCTTTATACCTCGTCATCTCCATCTCCATACCCACCCTAGATCAAAATAGAAAGAGGGAGACGAGCCAAAGAACTCAAAGAGAATCCAGTTGATGTATCACCTCCATCAACTCAGAGAAAAACTAAGAACGGGTCGAAGCGAATGAAGACTGAGGATAGGTCGAGAATCGAAGCATCATCTCCATCCACCCACAAGAAGACCAAGGAGGGGTCAATAATTAAAGCTCCATCTACATCGACCCAAATAAACGCAAACCTACAACTATCTTCTACGAAATCAAGGGTGAGACGATGACTCCTTTACCTCCAATATAGATGCTCGATATCGCTATTCCATAAACAAATGCTGGATTTGAATAAGGTGATATCTAATGTATGTTTGAAGAAGTTGAAGATGACTCTTTTTTCCCATTTTCTATATACTCTTAGCTTACTCGTGAGCTCACCTAATTGAAAGCATTGCTTGCTAAGTTTAGTACAGATCTTGCTTTTGAATGAAACATTTGTTCCATTGAAAAAGGAACATATTTTTGTGATTGTGGGTTTACGAAGGGGTTAATTTGGAAGGGGCATGCGAGAGTTCTACTTTGACCAGGTAATTCAATTATTCGGAGAAAAAAATTGAGAGAAAGTTTTTGTGTGATATGTTGTTTGAACTCGATTCCATAGAGGATAAGGAGAGTTTGAAGGTTTTTGTGAGAGTCTTTGTGTGGATATGGGGTTGAAGAGGACGGAGACCACGCTCTCCTTCTTGAAAGACAGTCATTGTAAGAGTCTGTAAGTGTAAAGCCCCAAAAAATTAAGATCAAATAAATATAAAAATTATGACAAAATAATAATTGTAATTGATAAACGTAACGAGAATGTGCGTCTCCTCCTTATATAATAAATTAAAAGTGAGGAACGAATCTCATTTCAAAGTTTTGGGACATAACGTTACGTTCATAATATTAAAACTTGTGACGAAGTTGTAATAACTTTTGTCGTGAAAAAATTTAAAAAATTATATATTAATTAATAACATGATTTTTCGAGCGTGGTGGTAAAATTTGAGCGAAGACTGTGGGAGATGTGGGATTAACTGGTTCTGCGATTAAACGGAACGGAGATGTTTTCTTGAATTATCCCACAAACTCCCATTTTCCTCTCTTTTCCTCCCACTACACCCACTCCACCACCCAGCCCTCTACACCCACTCCACCACCAAGCCCACCACTTCTCCACCCAACATCAACACCAAGCCTTCCCCACTCTCCTCTTCACTTCCCTCTCTTCTTCGTCTTGTTCTCTCTTCTTTTTTTTTTTTTTTTTGGCTAAAGTAACATAACAAGGTGGTAGAGAAAGAAAAGAAG
>JAOVYX010017045.1:0-23121 GCA_035668315.1 Drosera spatulata | reverse complement strand
TATGGAGATGCCATATAATGCATGTAAAGTAGAGAAATGTAATACATCTTCTCTTGAACATTTGAGCTTTGAATAATAGGATGGTTGACAACTCAAAGCAGTCTCATCCAATTGGTATGAAGGTTGTCCAAAACCTCTGCTTCACTCAAATTGATGGCTGTAACAAATTTTCTATATGAGCACGATAGTTCCCATTCTGTTTCCTGTTCTTGTTCAATGAATTGAAATGTGAATACATAGCCGTTGGTTTGTAGTGTCCTTTGATACTGAAGTGAAATATAGGGTATGATTCCTTCTTGGGCTGCTGGGCATTATTTATATGAGCAGCAGGCATTCGATAGCCTTTGCTTGAAATGGAATGAAGAATGTATCAAAGCTATGTGCATATTTATTAGTAAATTATATCCCTAGTTATTTATTTAGCAGATTGTACCGCACACCTCCAGG
The DNA here is from genome assembly GCA_035668315.1 of Drosera spatulata. Taxonomy (NCBI): domain Eukaryota; kingdom Viridiplantae; phylum Streptophyta; class Magnoliopsida; order Caryophyllales; family Droseraceae; genus Drosera; species Drosera spatulata. The sequence continues at coordinate 22,674 of JAOVYX010017045.1, read as the reverse complement.
ATTAATTAATCAGCTTAGCTTTGTAGATTGTAGTGCTCCTGTAGACTCAAGTCTCCGATACACTGATCTGTACCTTATAGATGGACCATCACCTGGGGGTTTTGCAAACATGATGCTCTCCATGCCATAAACGGAGTACATAGTAGTTAGTTTACTGAGATTCCACAGCTGAATGTTTGGAAGAGTTCTTCCATGTTCTCTTAGTGCATGTTCCTTTTGTGTTGCATTCATCTCAACTTTCAGTTGTCGTAGTATGAGTGCCTGAAGTCACAGGCCCCTTTTCTACGCTTAAAGAGTTGGAGCTGAGGGTAATATTGGGTATCACTAGTTTGATGGCGTTGTCTTTGAGAATGAACTTTGGATACTTTCTATCCTTTGATCGAGGCACGGCCTCACACATTGACCAGAATTGTCTGCAGTCTGCCCTCATCTTAAATTGGTGTGACTCATGAAGTGATGATATCTCTGATATTACGAGGTTGCATACTACCCCATTTAGTACAATGATTAGGTAAAAAATATAAAAATGAGCAGCTCATCATGAGGGTACCAAATGCCAATGCCTGAAATTGAGCCTTCCAAATGATCTGTAACAATTTCTTTGTTTCCGGTTTTATTTCATTGTGAGAGACTACACTGAACGCGTTTATACTTGCACATTTTGCTGTTACTTTGGCGGGAGGAAGTTGTGTTGATTCTGAAATTTACCATTGTTTTGCAGCTTCGGTGCTAAAAGGGTTGTCCAGGAGGTTAACAACATGAGGAAGCTTTTCAATGACAACAACAGCGACGGGTAACGTTCTATCTTTCACCCATTTTAGTTTTGCACTTGAATATCTTTTGACTTTGTACCATAGTAATTATAAATATGTGGTAACACAAAATAAGTAGAGTTGCGGTCCTCATTCAGTTTTGTTCATTACGGAACCAACAAGTTAATTTCGTATATATTGGTTTTACCTGTTCATTTTCTCATTTCAGTCTATCCATAAAGTTGCCAATTAATTATGCAAGTTATCCTTACATCGACTCAGTGAACAACTAATACAATTATAAAGATGTATACTACAGTATTTAGAACTTTATGTATTGGATTATATGCCAAGTTATCACGGGGGTATGGGTTCATCAACTATATGCGTATGTTAGATGTCATGAGTACGTGTAATGACCCTGAACTTGTCACTCGTATTGGGCGTGTCTAAATATTTGTAAATAACTTCTTACATCATTCTGTGTCCACCTACCCAAATATGCAGGCTGCGAGCAGCATACAAGCCTATGAGGGACGAGCATTTTGCTCTAAGGAGTAGGATGATCCCTTATGGCGAGGTCCATTCCTTCTTCAAACTCTCATCTTTTGTAGTTCTGTTACTATATTGTTTTGAGACTCAATGTATCCAATGAAGTGCTGCCTATGCGCTCATAGGATTAGCATATGAGATCCGAGAATTGAGAGCAGCGCGGATATGCATGGAATGTGCTTATTCTTCTCTTGACGCTTTTTAAAATGGTTTTACTTTATATAGATCCATCTCTAAGATTTTTTAATTTTTTTTCCATGAACTTTTCAGCTGCTTCATCTTCTCAGGCAAACACCTCCTCCACCTCCTGAAGATGCTTGCTCAAGTAGCAATGATTATGCTGAGAGCTGGGGCAGCAATGAGACAATATAATACTGATTGAGGAAAATTTCAGCTGTTCCTTTTTGCTGGATGGCTGGATTTTGCTTATCTTATTCGAATAAGTTGTATAATAACATGCTCTCTTGGACAATTTTCTAGTTATGGCATTCAGAGTGACTGTCTTCCATGGGTGCTAAACCTTGAGGAGATGTTATTTTAATAAGTTGTATGACAATATGTCCTTTTAGACAAATTCCTATTTATCATATTTTGAGTGACTTCGTCATTCATTGCTTCTAACCCTTGATGAGATGCATGTTCCATGGCAAGCCTACGCAAGACCCATGTTTCAGCCTGCAGGTATAGCTCTTTTGTTCTTTGGGTCCATCCTTGATCCTCCCGTGCCCGTCAGATGATCTACAAGCATTTGAATGTGGATGGAATGATGAATCGAGATGAGTTAAAAGAGTGTGAGTGGCAATGCTGATCGTGTTGTCCTCTAAACTGGAAGGCCTGGCATTTGGTTATATTTCTGGATTCTTGTTGATGATACCAAAAGCATGAAAATTGTAGGGACTAGCAGTATTTTTTTCAGACCATTTTTTCATGCTGATCTTGCAGGGTCCCTGTGTTCGTTACCACGAAATTCTTGTGGTCATTCTTGTGGATTCTATATTGTCGGACCAGATCTCTTTGAGCTGAGGCATGGATGATGATTGCCTTGTTGCAGAATATATGAATTTTTATGCATTCTTGCAGAGCACATTGCCGTTGTACCGTGGCAGGGAAGGCCAAGCAGATGTGCTTCAAACAACGAGTGCAACAATGTTACTGACCATCCGGGTATGCCAGAACTCAAGGTGCTTCCCTGGAGGTCATTCATCATCGAGCGACAATTTTTTGTTTCCTCTTAAGTCGATGCTTTGTACATTCAGAGATAATTTCTTCAGATAATTTCTTGTGATGGTGTAGAAGGTTGTAATTAGAATCAGGTGCTTGAATCCTGCTTTGTTTTATTTATTAATCCCTCACATGTTTGAAGTCTCGGAAGCACAATTGCTCCTGATCTGTTCCATATAGATGAACTCTGCAAAATTGTCACAAAAATTAACTTCATGTGTCAAATACACCCAAGCTCAATACCATGAATCAACATATTACAAATAACTATGTATATGGCACAAGGTTTCTGCTTCTACATGTCACACCAAAACAAATACGGAATTATGCCTGATACAGAAAACAAGAGAAAGAATGAAGTAAACAGAGACTATAAATTGAAATACAACACGGCTGTTTTTTGAGGCATAGGCTGTTTTTCAGAGGTATAAACGTCTTGCAAAGCCCAGACCTCTTCCAAGTGGTCAGGTACTCCAGTTTAAAGCGTTGAGACTGTCAGAACCTCCATGCTATAGTGAAGGGCCACTTTGTTACCGCTTCACTCGCCTTTGAAAAAACTGGAACATGGCAGATCCCTTCACCACTCAGAGGATACCACCTTCAAGGAATCAAATCGCTTTCTCTTTGGGCGAGGAAGCTGTAGACCTGCTTCAGATTTCCCCTAGAGGGGCGGGCTTTTGTCACATACTTGCACAAGGATACAAGTTGTCTTCGCAACTCCCATTTCGTAATCCTCATCTCACCAAAAGATTTTCCATCATCGAATGATCCTAAAAAATATCAGAAGTTATGGTTAGAATAATGCCAGGGACTTCTACACAGACTTTGCCATAATACAACTTCTGACATTATGTCCTGCAGATACCTTTTTTTTTTTTTTTTACTCTTGCACACTTGACACACTCAATTAGTATCCCCAAGATTTGTTACCGATTAGAGACCTAGAGTTCACACAGAATTAGTTTACAATGGAGTTGCATTGGTGTTCAATCAGCTCACAGACAGGGTTGCATTAGTGTTCACAAGGAGACTATAATGTCACCGCCCCAAAGTCCAATACTCAGTTCTTTCACCGCAATGCAACTCCAAACACAATATTTAAATCCAGACTTTCCTATAAAACTGAGAATCCAAAAATCATCCGTGTAAAGCTTAGAGATCGACTCATGTTAATCTAAGTCAGGGAACATACCTTGCTCATCAAATAGCATAATTAGGATTGCCAGGCAAACACAAATGCTGATGTCTTCTCCTGAAAAGAACCGAGGGAAACGGTTAGCTGAAACGTGCAGTATGTTTTCTGGTACATGAGCAATAGAAGCTCAATATTCATAAACAATGGGCCATTCCACGGAACTTCAAACTAAACTTGTTAAGCGATTGATTGATACTCAACAATCAGTTGCACACTTAACAATTCTATCATCCCATTTTACATTGCATGACACAACTAGTCTAGAACAAGCCTCTTATTTAAAATCAGATGAAGAACCACCTTCCAGCTAATATGTATTCCATCCATGAGAGGTTAAAAGTCCTATTTAGAGCAGCTAAAATTAACATGTTAAGTTGATACGTAAACATTAGGAAGAACGTGACACATGTCCACATGCCACACCCTATGATGCATGCAAGAAAAAGGAACTCATTCATTTGGTGCCATCAAGGCACTACTCTATCCACCTCAGCCTAAAATAAATAACTAAATAATAAAGATCCAAGGAAGAAAAATTTGAAGTGAGGAGCAACAGCAAGAATAGGAAGCTCACCATCATGACAGCAAACCAAAAGGGTCTTTCCTTTAATTAAATTTGACCTCGCAAAACTTACTGCAGATGGGAGACTATTGAGCAAGGAAAATCTTTCAAATTTTGAGCTCTGAGAAAAGAAAGGTGAGCATGATTGGCAACTGAGAGGAAGGAAAGGTGCAACTATGAAAAAACGGACACTCAAGAGAATAAATCAAAACCTACCAAAATAGGAAGATGCAAACAAGCGCGTGAGGGATTGGCAGGGAGAAACTCCTCATCACAGTTTAGTATAGAGTCAACATCAGGGGCTTCTGCAGCTGTGAAAGAGTGATGCCAAAATAATTATCCCAAGCTGAAAGAAGCAATGAGGCTAGTCAACCTCCCAATGACTCGAATGGAAGTTAGATTTCATACGTTGAGGAGAATTTACCATGTTGAGTGGCGCCAATGGCAATATTTGTTGAGCCCAACCATGATATCAGTGATTCTTCAGAAGAAGAGTCACAACTCATTTTGAAGCTTAAAAGCTCCAAGTGTGATGGGAGTTCTTCACTTGAAGACGGTTTACAGTTCACAAGGACAGCTTGAGACTTAACAGTAACTTGGGGAGCATTCTGCCCCCGCTGCGCTCGATAAACTCTATCTTTTTCTACAAACTCAGCAACCTTCTGGTTACACAATTCAGGCCCCAAGCTCATTAGATCATGAGCATGTTTCCAAAATAGGCTAGGAGTCAGACCTCTAGCCCAACTCTCTTCATCGTCACCAGCGCCTGGGATGTACATCCAGCTAAACTCTGAACTTGTTCTTTGCTGAAAAGCACCAGTCGAGGCAGAAGCAGAAACGAGAATAATAGGTGTAAATTCCCAAGATTCATGATCAGGTACTTCATTCAACCATATAACTGATCTCTGTGAAATCCATAATGGCCGCAGCGGCTTTTTCAAAGACAATGCAAGAGAAGCAATATCAGCACCACTATCTTCTAATTGTCTTGTCCATTCATCAAGGCGTTCTTCAATAGAAGCTTTCTCTACTGCAGAAACCCATAGAGGTAGATGCAATGAACAATCCCAATCAAGAGAAACTGGTTCCCAGGTACTGTCATCTGCTTTGCACACCTGCTCCTGTGAATTCCATAAAAATAAGGTCATGAAAACGCACTAGCAACAATACATTATCATGAAGAATGACGTACATGTCACTTGAACATTGAAAAACTCTGCAATTTTCAACCATTGATGTACAATCAGAGCAGAAAAAAATCTCATAAATCAAAGAAGGCATCATACACTAACCACATTCTCCACCGATCCTTTCTCATCCATCATCATCCTTCTCCGAGAATTCCGAACACCACGATTCAGAACACAAGTCCAAATGGGTATCGTCTTCGACATGCTATCAGGAAACCGCTTCCCTTTCCGCGTCGAATCCACAACAAAGCACCCACCTTCCTGCGCTACCCAATCACACCCAAAACCACAACATCAACACAAACCCACATACAAACAATCATCAATTCCCACAAAAAATCACTCCACATTGCAATACCAGCGAGGAGCGCGACATGGAGATTAAGCCGATTAGTACTAAATGCCCAATTATTGTTGTGCCCATCAGTGGATTTGAAGTAACAGGTTGAGTGGAATTGCTTCGAGTACCATAACCCGCATCGGAGATTGGCTAGCAATGGGAGCTGAGGCCATAGTTGTTGGATTTCGGCGACGAAAATCGAGTCCTCGTGGATGGATTTCAGGGCATTGTAGAGGTTGCTGTTCTGGGTTTTCTTGATTGTTCGTGTTGCTTTGTATATGTTGAGGATTTGTGTGGTGTTGATCGAGTATTCGTCGGTGTTGGCGGAGTCTGCCATGGGAGGGAGATTTTGGGGATTAGGGATTATGGGTTCTGTGCACTCAATCAAGGGTTTTGTTTCTTGACGGGCAAATTTCAAATGGTTCGAAGAACCCTCTTGCCTTGACCAAAAAAAATTCTCGCTTGCTACATCAATCGTATACACCAATGCGAGACCCTAAAAGGCCAAATGGAACACAAAAGTCACACTTACGGATTATCTCATGTCAAATTCTTAATTTTATGATAAACTTATCTGATTATTATCATATTATTAATCATAATGAATAAGATAAATATGACACAATTAATCAATATTTTCATATATTTTTTCACATTATAATCTTAGTCATAAAATATAAGGAATCTTACATAAAACTTTGTATATAGATAACACGTTACAATCTCTTCATCGATCATAATTTCATTTCATCCTAGCGAAAGCGTGAAGAGCAGCTGTGACAAATCTGGCTGACAAGTACTATAGAATCAAAACAACACAGTCGTCCTACGGCGACGATTCCACTCATCCCCGGCGACTTCTACTCCGATCAAATCGCCGATGGAGATCGTGTCGGTGACTCTTTTCATCGGGATCTTACTCGCCCTGTTCATCTTCATCCCCAGATTTCACAAACCCAGTAAACCCTTTTGCTCCAATTTCATTCTCTCCTAACTTTCTATGGTGGGTTTGTGAAGATGAATTTGTAATTGTTGAATGTGCTGGAGTCGATTTCAGATCATGGGAGTTCTAAAGTGGATGATTATGGTAGAAGAAATGCTTCCTCCAAGGTTTTTGTGATGCTTTGTATTTTGGATTCAATCATTTTGTTCTTCACTTCTTGTGTTGACTTTGGCATTGACTTGATCTGTCTCGTCTGGGTATCTTTGTGTTCTATGAATGGGCTGCTGGTTTGAGTTTGTGCTTGATTCTAATTATTTCACTGGAGGGTTTACTTGCCTCAGCTCCAAAGTTTCACCTTTAACATTACCTCGAAGTATCATGAGGTTGTTTCTGTAGAAAATGTAATATGTGACTTAGACATTATTGAGAATAGCATGTGACTGTTTGGATAAGTTCATGCTCTATAATTACACGGTTTTCTTGGAGTCCTGCCAACCTGATGCGAAGCCTTAGATCCTGCCTCAAGTTTCTTGCTAAGAGAACTATTAGAAAGATAGGGTCTGGAGATAGACCTGAAGATATCTCTAAACTAGAGTCACCGGAGACGGTTGTACAGAGGAAGTGAAAGGATGACACAAGTTTCTCACATTTAATCCAAACTCCAAACAACAAAGGACATTGCATTCTCACACGACTGAAAGCTACTGCCCAACTATGTACTCCAGAAATTCTTCCGATAATCTTAGTGGTATTGTACAATATCCAATAATTCGGTTCATAAGGTTTGGGAGGATGGCTCAATATCTCATTGTATCTCAGGCGACCCCAGTCCCCATGGTCACTATATAACTATATTTGTACCACATTCAGGGTGTTAACTTACTGCAAAGGCTGCTTATACCAATTCTTTAGTAGTTACTGGAGCATATGAAAAGAAGATCTATTGTTCGTAGCAACTTATTTGTGAGCCATTTGTCATAGGCAAACTGATTGAGAAATTGTTGGCATTCTAGAACTGTTATGCAACATATTTGTTCCTTTTTTCCCCCTGACTTCTAGGACAAATGATGCTGGGTTTTGGGGTTTAGATCAATCTCTGATCTTCATATACAGTAATGCTATGTGAAGCATCAGATACGCATCAGTCGGTGATGACTTGATGCGGCATATTGTTCGATTATATAACCGATCAAAGGTTTTTCTTATTCATTCTGATGATTTTAGTTTTCGACAAACTGTTATTTTTGCTCTTGTCCCCCCTAACAACATGGTCTTGTCATGGTTAGGTTTCCCAAAAATACGCGAAAGCCGAAGTGTCTTTGCACAACAAGAGGACAGATTGTTGGATTATCATCAAAGAAAAGGTTCTGGGCTGTTTTGGGCTAGCGTGGATTATATCATTAAAGATAAAATTATGATCAATTTCTTGTTTCATTCCCTATTCTTTGAACATCTCTTGTTATTTGATGGTCTTTTCCTACTCAAGGTATATGATGTTACTTCATACGTCGAGGAGCATCCTGGAGGTGATGCAATATTGGTGCATGCTGGGGATGATTCAACTGAAGGGTTTTTTGGGTACGCATGTCCTACTAAAACTGCCTGCAAATCCATGTTTAGCATGTAGTCTAAACTCTATATACTGGAAATACTGTGACCAAGCACAATTCCCGATGAAAGGTCCAAAAAGTTCATAACTCTTGTTTTCTGTTTGTTCACCTACCAGGCCGCAACATGCTACACGAGTCTTTGACATGATTGAAGATTTCTACATTGGCGAATTGGATCAATAGGACAGTTTCCAACTTCGATTCTTGATGCCACGTGTGATGGGAAGATGAATGAGATAACAGCAATGTTCTTCATCTCCATCATTCATGATTCCCTTGTCACAGGGAGTTATTGTTCATTGACGTTGTTAAGTTGCTGGCTGATCACCGGGGGTACGGGAGCATGAGAATGTTGGCAAAAGAGGTCGAATGCACCAACTTTCTGTTCCTGAGTATTTCGGTATTGGCTATATCTCATAGGTTTTCTGAAGTGGTTTTTTGGCTGTCATGTTATTCTCAACTGTAAAACAGCCTGTGTGAAAATTGAGAAACCAATTGCTACTTTGTTCAATGTGGATCAAGCTCCCGATTAATTAGTTGATGTAGTACTGATGGTTTAGAAAATTTATGAAAATATTGTATATATAAGTAGTAACTGCCTTACTAATGATCAGTATATGATTGAAGTATCAATCACACATCGAATTCTCGATGATGTGTATCACTGTATTCTTCCAACAAGTAGGCTCTTATCGAATGATCCCGATAATGAGCTGCAAGGTTCACTTTATAATCTAATTCCGACAAAGACAATAAGACACTGAGCAACCTTCACGTAATCGAAGTATAGTAATCTGCTTTGCGGACAACAATGAACTAGCCGATTTAGTGACAGGTTCGAACATCAAATGAGAAAACTATCATGAATTATACAACCTCATGTAAAGCTAGAAGGTACACTTTTCTATTGGATCCATCCCAGACAAGGATCGGTTCCAAATATCATGATTTTACATGGCGATGTTTCAACTACAGAACAACCAGTACAGATTACAATCAGCCAAATCCAATGAACCACACAATCGAAAGAATTGAAATCATTGATGAATCAAAAAATGGAATGATGAATCTTGAAGCACTGAATCCAATCACTTGGAAGAAATACCCGAGATGCAGCAAGCAGGGCCGAATCCATAGATATCGTCACTTCTACCCACTTTGTTAAGATATACAAATCTAACAAGGCAGCATCAACCGGAATTTGTCGCCTTTTCCAGCATCAATCTAAGCTATCATACTTTTTTGGTGTCCGCCATTGGTTCACTATTCTGGCCAACGAGCCCATGAAGGATGAGGATTTGGGTGGCGATCCTTTCCTACCATATAAGTGCTTTCCACTCAGGTCGGTATATTTTGGACCAATATCTTTGCCTCTGTCGATCTGGAAAATCAACAGTAGTTTTGCATGGAATACTTGAAGCGTTTTGGCCTCGGTGTTTAAATCAATTAAGCAGCTAAATTAAATAAAAACATAAGTTAATTACCTTGCTTATCTTCCCATCCTTCAAGTAATATCTAATGCCAGACCAATTAATAGACTGTGAAAAATGAGAACGGAAGGCAGAAATAGGGTATAGGAAGTTGTCCACCAGCATTGCAAGAAAGACCTGCCGAAGAAAACATTAGATTCAAGTCGATCAGAGATGAATCATCAATTGATATTTCCATAGAAAGAAAGAGGTTGTTCACCGAATTAATTATTGAATAACATGATTAAAAAAACTGGAAGTTATGAAAAGTTCTATGTGCTTGAGGGATCTGGATCTAAATAGGTATTCCTCATCACTCATCAGTCAGAAAAACCCATAATTCAAACCAAACGACAGTCAAGAGGCCATTGAGTGGATTCTCCATTTATCAGTTCCGCAGTAAAGGCTAAATCAATGGCCAATAGAAAGACTTCTTCAGGTCCCAACAAGTTTTTTCATTCCTGTTATTCTATTCAAAATTTTAAGCTCTTCATATGGAGTAACCACCATATTACATGAACGAGTAGATGGCTTGCCTGAGAGAATAACCTATGATATGCAGTAGCGTGCTGTTTTACACGGATCAGGGTGGGGCATCAAAACCACATATCCAACATCAGCAGATCAGCCTAACAGGTGCGACAGGATGATTCATTCTGGTTGATTGATGATCTAGGACTAGTTACCTAGATTCTACTCAAGCACCGCATAAAACAGTAGGCAGGCCGGACAACTCTTTTTTGTCAAGCCATTAATTAAACTTCGTTTAGGGAAAGAAGAACTTACCAGGCACCAATTATATGAAGCAAGCGATAGTGGGGAAGCCTCAGGCGATAACATGTTGCACAACTGGACCTCAATTTTCGTCAAGTTCCACATGGAGAGTAGTTCGATGACAGTGCAAACAGCCAGGCACCCTGCCAGTATTAACCCTGAGAAGAAAAATAGCGATTTGTCACTAGAAGGCGGATCTCAAATGGTACAAAAAAATTAAGGCACTAATGCAGACACAAGTACAATACAACTAAAAAAGCCTAACCCTTTGGATAAGCACAGGTGATGAGCAAAAGAATATCATTCCAAAAAATGGTTTCAACAAGTGATTGAAACTCATCTAAACCATATTATGGCATGCTATCTCATCAAATAAACAGTGCCATCCTGTCCTACAACGTCCCCACTGGAGAATAAGGGCACCAGAATATGTAATATCCTGGAGAGTGACTCAAACTTTAGAAAACATAGCTACTCACCACCAGAAGGATAAACACCTTCATCGCCTCTAGAATGAAATCGAACTGCCGCTGCAATGTGGGTCATTGCCATGAAATACGGCATGACAAAACCCCATGACAGGTAGCAGTGTGAAGAAAACAACGCCTTGTTCATGATCCAGTTTACATTTGAGACATATGATTCCAGAACGAATGTCTGCTTCCTCAAGTAATTCCAGTACCTAAAGTACAATTAAACAAGTTAATGAACGATAAAGAACACAGATTTCTGCAAGAATAAGAATGTTGAACTAACAAATAACTTGGGTACCTTCCAAAGCTAAGATCACTGGCAAGGGGATGAGGAAACACGGCAACTGGAGGAGATGTGATTAGCCTTTTATGAGCTCCTGAAAAAAACTTATTACGGGTGAATCAAAGTGAAGATTGAGTGTTTTTCTCTTTTGAAAACTTGGTTTGCAGTGAACAAATTACCAGCAATTGCCGCAAGAGTCATATCATCAGAGTATCCTCCATCCCGAAGTTCAGACACAACACCAAATCTGTCTAGCCTGAAATCATCTGCATGCATCTGAAAACCTATAATAGTAAGATTTAATAAACAATAAGAAAGATCCATATGAAAATTTTAAGTAGGAAGGAAATTGGTATTAAAAACTTACCATCATGCAACCTCCCCACAGGAAGAATGTCTTGCCACCAGTTGCGAATCCCATAGAACAAGGCTGTCAATGACAAAAATATGTCCATTAGATGAATCGACAATGATAAAGCATTCAGAGTCCATACTCAATAGCATGCAAATGATTTAATCTGAAGGATTTCGAAAATAGATCTGGATGTTTAGTCTGGAAAAAGTAGCTCCACGGGAAAAGAAAGGATAACATCTTTACAGTCAATAAGTCAAACAAGCGAGCAAATTATACGTAAAAGGCAACATATATAAATAAGGTGATCAAGTTGAACTTGAACCATATGATATTCCAGAAGATAGGCAACTGGTGAAGGTGAAATCCGGATCAACTGGGGCATACCATGTGATACTCATAGATGCAGTAACTTCCTAAACTTCCTGAAGGTAAGTCGAGAGGGTAGCCTGTTTGTATGAATATCTGCACGTCATAGATACTGAGTTAAAACAAGGCTATATCACAATTTAAAGTACCTGAAAACTAAGCACCTTACAAAAGTAGAAGATAAAAAATGAAAATGAACAATCTCAAAGAAAACGTAGATGTCTGGATCATGTTCTGAGCTACAGCTCCCAAAATTGAAACACAGTTGTAGCAAAACTCCTATATGGGATACCTCAGGGTTTTTCACCATCTCAGCCGTTAGTGCTCCAATTGTTCCAGGATGTAGCCTAACATCATCATCCAAAAACAATATGTACTTGCTATCTTTATGCATTTTTTCTGCTCCAACCTGAAAAAACACTCGGACCGAACATAGCGTGTTGAGCTCTGTGCAAGAGATAATCAATCACAAACGACAAATATACATGAATAGTTTGAATCCAGCGAGAGAGATCATGGAAAATCTTGCATGCATCGCAATGAATAAAGAATGATGTAGGACATAAAAAAATACTTCAGTAACTATTAATCACAAATTAAAGAAAGATGTAAGAAATGAAAAAAATACTTCAGTAACCGCCATTACTTTTTTTACGTTCATTATTTCCTCTTAACGTAAAAACAGAACTCGCTCTTTCAGAAAACGAGTTTATCATTATATAAGAAATCGCTTTCTGGAAAAGCGGTTTCTGTTTTACATAAATCACCTCTTGAGAAAGCGAGCTCGGCTTACGTGGAAAAGAAATCACAAAAATTGATTAGAACTTGTTTTCTCAGAAAGCGATTTTTTCAGTAAAATGAAACTCGTTTCCTGGGGAAGCGACTTCTTCTTCGATGTTGATGAGAAAAAATTGGACGGCGTACAATTGCTCCCTTCAATAACTATTAATCACAGATATACAGATACCGTGCAATGCATAAAGACAAAAGAGGTACAAACTAGACATCCTTCAGATTCTATAACACTCGGGCATCATGGGAAGGGAAGGAAACAAAATATGTGTGCTAGACAAAATACACATCATGGGGAGGGAAGGAAACACTGAGATTCTATAACATAGTACTAGGAAAAAAATACTCTCCACCAGCTGAAATACACATTTGGGGAAAAGAACTGCGCACCAGCTGATTGTGAATTTTCTGACTACAAGTTGTTGAATACCCTGCAATGACAACCTTAGCATCAACCTCGTCCTGCAAACCCAATGAAAAAATAGTAACCTTGAGAAGCTTTGATAAGGAGATTATGGATCATTTCTTGAAGCGCTTGCAGTAGGATACATAAAAAGAAGACCATGATTTAAAATACAAAACCGCCCCGAAACCTAAATCTGACTATTAATTTGGATGGCAATGCCAAGTTCATTATGGCAAATGAGATGCATTATCAACATTAAAAAGACTGTTTAACAGTGCCAACCAATGAAGAAGATGAACCTGAAAATCCTTCAGCAGCATAGATATAGCATGGTATGCTGGGTCTTCAGTACTTTCCACCACAAAAAGAAATTCAACTGGACCACCATAGAGAGTTGTAATCTGCGACAGTCAATGATGAAGAAAATTACAAATAATCACTTCACAGATAAGCAATACGTTTGCACCTCACAACTCATCGGTTTTTTGGTAGACACTGTGAACAGCCTAAATTAACATGACTTTTTCCTTTTCAGGTACCAAAGAGAATTTGAACTGAGTAAAGTGATCACACGAATCCATATACAGATTAAGGGCGATGAAAAGATTCACGGCTTTTCAATGAAATGAACAAGCAGTAAGTACATTTATCTGGCTATGAGCAAGGGACGGAGGAAAAGCAAAGCAGTAGGATATCATTATTTAGCATTGCCCTGAAGATCTAGCAGCAACTCATGCACTGAACCAGAGAGGGATATAAATGGTAATTATGGGTATATCCTCCTTGCAAGGCAGTAGACTTCTAAAAGATTTTACCTGAGTTCTCCAGTTGTGCAGGTTATGTTCTCCAAAACCCTTCAAAGGCATAACAACTGACACTCTAGGTAGATCAACTTGACTGGAGTGCTCAAGTTTATCCATGTCATGATAAAGGAAGGCAAAGCTGTTGCCCTGCTTCATACTATTTTTCATCTGTTTCATCTCTCTATTCCTGTGACAAAAAAATATAGATACATGTCAGTCGAATACATAGGATTCATGTCACAGAGGTATAAGATAATCCATTACAGAAAGGACATCGTAGGTTATTTGATCAAGATCATCATACCTAACATATGCAGCAAACGCCCATCCGAGAGCAAGAGCTAAGCATATTACACAACCCTGCACCAGAACACGGAAATAAATGACAACAGGACCAGCATATTATTAAACCTTTTGAACTGATGACAAAATCATCATGAGCAAGTCAGCAACAGACACGGCGACAAGAACACGGGGATAATTTCATCAGATTTCCCAAAACTAAAGATATTATCCATCATCTCGATGTTTTTTCCCTCGTCCACGGCCACGATACATCTCCTATGCACTCAATTCAACCGCAACAACCTCAACCTCGTCTGCTCAGCTTTCTGCTGACTTCAAAGGCAGTCGAAAAGAAACAACAGCTAGAGAATCAACGAACAAGACAACATCAACAAGCGATTTTGACCAATTCCTAAAACCTCAAAGCACTCCAATCGCGACGAAACACGGAATGAAGCATCGATGTCGATGAAGCAAATGAACTGAAGAGAGATGGATAGAGAGATGAATACCTGGATCTGGATGAAGATGGCGAGAGGAGAGAGACAAGCTCTGCTAGCAGCGACGACGACGGAGTCCACCGAATCCAACGCCGACATTGTCGAATCAAAGCAAACCAAAACCTAGAAATCTCCGGATTCGAATCCGAAAAGGAATTCAAATTTAAGTATTTTTCTTTCTCTCTCCTCAGATCGCCATTGATGGAGGTTGAAGCCTAGAGAGAGAAAGAATAAAGAGAAAGGAAAAAGAGGGAGAATGTTAATCTGATTGAGGTTTTATTTGAATGACACTGAGAATAGACGAATGAGACAATGGACAGCGAGCCCAGCCCCTCTGATTTTTGGGAGTTTTAACGCAGAAAGCCAATTTTCTATTCATTCATTCATCTCTTTCCTTGTAGGATTGATTTTCTTTCCCAATTCATCAGATCTTCGTTCATTAGGAGACTAGGATTATCTGTTAGTAGTAGTACATTGTTTTGTTTTTAAGACAACCAATGAAGATTAATGTTAGTCTAAGTTTCTTATCTTATATTTGTTAACAAACATTTCAGTCTCAAACCACAAAATTAGAGAAAACGATTTGTTAAATCGATTATGCTTCTCAAACCACGAAGTCAGAGAAAATGATGACTCAATGAGTTATTGTTGAATACTGTTGAGATTAGATATGTGTAGTGTTTGATCATTTTGGATAAGGATCAAGCAAACATCAAATACTTCACAACGAAGCTCCAATATGCTATTTTCTGATCCGAATCTTCTATTTTTTAGCTGGATGTACAAGTCATTTGAAAAGGGAGAAAGAGTTGATTTGCATTGTTCGTGGCCTTGTGCTTCATTATATGACAAGTCACGGACACCTCACGTTGCATTCTACTTTTATCAGAATGTCACGATCATATCTTTCACAGGGACACTTTCGTGCTAGAACATGAAAAACGATCGGATGAGCAACTCAATTGTCGCAGGATATTCTTTTTGGCGCTCGATGATTCTTCTGGTCATTATATATCTGGACCAGAAACAAAAGCATCAAATCTTGCTCAAATCTCATAGGTTAATCCTGAAAGTCAATTGTTCATTGATCACCAAAGGCCCAAAGCTGAGCACGACATGAGCTTATGGTAAAAGCATCACGTCGGTATACTTTAAACAAGACGAGATTTCAAAGATCTTCGTGTTTTGTAGTTTCTGTTCGAGGAAATGCAACAGTAGAATGCTTGATGCAAGTACGTGAACAAAGTACAAAATGTCAAAAACCAAACAAGGGGCTTAAAAGCTTCTTTTTTTCTTTTTCTTTTTTTGCGTCCACTGGAATGCATTGACAGGGTAACATGGATAAACAAACTTCATGGGTTCACGTGCTTTACAGCTAACTTGAAAAGCACCAAAAAGGGACCATTCATGCCAAAAATATAAGTGATGTTCTCAAATTCAATCATGGTGCTGTATCAAGATCTCCAAGTAAACCATGTTCTACTCATCCGAATCATGTGGTGCACGTTATGGTTCTGATCTGAACTGGCTCCAGACCATCTACAACTTGGAGAAGTTTTCTTTGACTCTATTTTACCAGAAACAGTATATGATCTTGGTATTCGTGTAGATCTCCAAATTTTGCAGGATTTCGGTATGGACGACTCATACCTCGGTTGCTGGAAGAGTTCTACACAAGGATTTGTTGCGGCTCTTCAGTGTATGAGCAGGAAGAACAAATACGGGCATATACCGACATGAAGGAAGGGATTACGGGCCGAGCTGCAATGAGGAAGCATAATGTGCAGTACGACGAGGAAGCCGATCACGAGCTCACGGTCCGATGCATCACTCCATCGATTTCTAAAAAGGAAGAGATAAACTTAGTCATCTTGGAAATGTTAACACTTGACAATGCGGCTTCAATGACCACTCAACCTAACAGGAAGCACACACAGGGATATCAATTTCATGGAATGTAATATATTCACAACAAACAGAAATGATCTGGCCTTAATAAATCCCCATTTCTCCGACCATACGGACGCACAAGAGATGCAATAACATCGACTGCAACCCCAGAAACAAAAAAGGAAAGCTTAAACTAGCATCCGCTGTGAATGCACATTGTAGTTATGCTAAGCAATTACGCATGAGTTTTACATTTTTTTTATTCCCATTGCATGACAAGATCAGCTCCTTCATCACAAAAGGATGTCTAGTCGTAGACCAAAAATAGTCTAGTGCAATTTTCATATGACCAAATGATAAAATGCACTTCTTGATTCAAAGATGGCAACTGCAGCACAAAATTTGGACTGTTGTAGAAGTAGCCAGATGCCGAGTCGATCACAATAAAACAAAAAATAAACATCAGAATTATGGCAAACAAATATGTTAATTATAAACACAAACAATAACAACTGCGTAAAAATAAACGAGACAAAAAATTTTACGCGGAAACCCTTACGGAAAAACCACGGACGGTCGCCGACAACGAAGAATCCACTAGCCCAAATGAGAAAATACAAAAGGAGTTATACTCAAAATATTGAAAATCTCACAATAAGAAATAGAGATAATAATCTCTAAAACAAATCTTTTAAACTCTCAATATATTTTTATGTGTGTATATGTGACTCAAAACGTGAAATCCCTTCTCTCTCACTCCTCTTCCTCTCCGCCTCTTCTCTGCATCTCTCATTCTCCTTTCTTATCTCTTTTTTATGCACTTCTACGTCTTCCACTCATTCTCTTCTGCCTCTCCTCTTTTTCTTATACACAGAGAAGAAACACGGTAGAATACGGACAAGTCACGAACAACGCGCAACATCACACGAAGAGGAACGCGGACACCGCGAAAACCACGCGGAGAATGACGATTTGAGACACTATCAACAAGAATGATGAATAAATTCCAGATTCGAAGGATAGCAACGACTTGCGAGTGTAAGAACAGAAAACACACACAGAAACAAGGCAGTTGCAAACCGGTCCTATGTTTCGAATCTAGGATCCAAAACTATCTGATTCTTAAATAAAGTCGCCTATGTTGACTATCGGGCAGTCAAGGCTAGCTTTGGGTAGGCTATGGGGGCTTGGGGTAGCAATCCCAAAATGAGAAATCAAATAGCCGAGTCCTCAAGATTAGGATGATGCCATGAAAATTTAACTGCAACTCAAGCGGGTGCATTCCATGCCATGAACTCAACTTTAACTCACATAAGTTCCACAAGCCGCAGAAATAAGGAGATCGAAAGCAAAAGATACATTTGGCACGGAAGATGAACATAAGAGGAGGTACTGAAGGGGAATCAAAATTTCCAAATTCAAGGATCAAAATTCCCCTCGTCAATTACAGCAGAAGCACCACCTACAGCAGAGGCGTCAACTACATCAGAAGCACCAACTGCAAAAGAGGCGTCAACTACAGAAGAGGCATCAACTACATCAGAAGCATTAACATTGTCGCTTCTGCTTCCAGTCAAGTGGTTCAGGAACACACCAGCTGCGACACTGACATTCAGGCTCTCTACGGCTAAGAAGAATCGGAAGTCCTCCCCCGAGATATGATGGTCCGAATCCATATCTTCTGCATCACCGACTCTTCCTGCTGAAACATCAACAGGAAAGTTTCCAGGGATTCTGACAAGCTGTGTACATGATCTCTCCACCAATGGCCTCAACCCAGTTCCTTCACTGCCTAGAACAATGATTGTAGGTGGACCAGGTGAAACATCGTGCAAGGGAGCAGCTCTCGAGGAAATTGAGCCTCCAAGAACCCGCCATCCATTATCGGCAGAGTTTGACAAGAACTGCATCATATTCTTGCAAGATCGAACCTCCATCAGCTCAAGTGAACCTGCACTAGCTTTGGAAACAACTCCACTCAAAGGAGCTGAATTCTTTGCACATAATACAACACCTGCCACTCCGAAGAAATAAGCGGACCGAACAATTGCTCCAAGATTCTGAGGATCAGTAACCTCATCCAAAGCCATCCAAAGAAGGCCCTGATCACCATCAGCTGAAACAGGGTCCAACTCTTTTATGTTCACCATTTCCAATGGAGAGGCATCGAGGACAAGTCCTTGATGAGGGCGGTTATCAACAATCATGTTCAAATCATGCTTGGACACTTCCTTTATACTCAAACCAAGTTTATCCACTAGTTTCAGTACTCTCTCAAAACCTTTCTTGTCCTTCTTCTTCCTATTGTTGCTACTCAAATCAAGTCCTTCCTGAGCATAGAGCACATAGAACTCTCGTCTGCCAGCCGATAGCGCAGCTAGGACTGGACCTACACCATACACCCCTTCACCCACCATCTTTGGAACACTCGACTCTGTACCTTCCCTGAAGGTCTTTCTACCCCAATTCTCTTGCCTAGTCCACATCCTCGATTCAGGTTTTCCATATGCCGGTTTCTCGCTAACAGCTCCACCAAGCCTATTCTTGATCTTATACCATCTTGGATCCTCCACCTCCGCAACTTCCTCGTCTTCTCCGCCAATGTATTCTTCCTCATTGACATTCTCGCCTCTCTTCACATACTTCTTTCGTTTCTCCTCGACCAGGTTCACAGCTCTACCTTTACCCTTACCCCTACCCCTTTCCTCCTCTGCCAATGACACCCCACCTCTTCTAACAAACTTATCAGCCGCCTCCTCCCAAGACGATCTCCCAGCTCTCACTTCCCCCACCCTTCCCCGCTTCCCAGATTCCCCAATCACACTATCATCCAAACATGGCAGAGCTCTCCTCAACCCATCAACACCATCTCTCCCAGACCGCGAAGGATACAAATCCGAAAACTTCCTGGATTGGGCACTCACCCCACTTACAATCCCAACACAACCCTTTCCACGCTTCAAAATCCTAAACCCACCGCGTGCACTAAACCCACAAGACCCATTACCAGAACTCCTCCAATTAGGGTCTTGGGAGGGTTTTACACCGAACCCATGTGAAAAAGCCATCTGCTTTAAGGTTTTCAGTGGATTCAAGCAACCGGGATTGCAACCGGGATAAGCCTTGATTGCAACCGGGATTGCTTGGGATTTCGTTAGATTACAATACATGATTTCCGTTTCAGCAACCGAATACACAGGATTTTGCGGAGTTCGATGAATGATGAGGTTTGAATCAAGAATGGGCTGAAGTGTGATTGAAAAGGTTTACCTTTGATTGATTGTGGATTGATTTGAGATGATGACGGCCATGGAAATGGCGAGAATCGAAGAAAGACAATGGAGTTTTGGTGTTCCCTTTTGCTCCGTCGTCGGCCGCCTGCTGTTATCCGAATCGAACGAGGGAGCTTAAGAGTAATCAACGTCGGTTTTTTTTTTTTTTTTTTTTTTTGTCAAGAAAAATGAGTGATGCTTTAAACAGCAATTAACATGGGATTGTAAATTATTATTTTTTTTTGTAAATTAATTTTTTTATTATGAACTATATCATATTATGACTGTTACTGAAACATCAAAATCACATTCTTATAAAAAATTAATCTCTTATCGGAGGGAGTTTCAAAAGTACCTTATCATTCATCATTCACTTGTTTGAAATCCAAGACATAGTACTCCCTTTAAATTATAAAAGTTTGTTGGATTGTTTCATTCAAATTATATCATTTGTTTTAATATTTTTTTCATTTTAAATAAATTATGACATATTATTAAATATGATTATTCTATATAAATTATAAAATTTCCATATTAAGTGAGTTTTGACTGATAAAATATCCCGAATATCCTTACTTTGTATCACATCATCTTCACCATCATTATTTTTTATGTTTCTGCCCACTCACAATTACTCTAATCTTTCTTATTTTTTTATCTATCTATTCACAAACCAAAACCTACTCATAAGGATAAAATGAAAAAAAGATACTAAGTCAATAAATTTCTTAATAATCATGTCAAGTCAAACCAATGTCATTTTTTTGGGATGAATGCAGTAACTTTTTTCATACAAAATTATCAAAATATCCATATTTTATATCACATCAATTCACACTATCATCATTTTTTCCTTCTCTTTCTGGCACACTCACAAGGACAAATTTGTCTATTCTTTTAAATTTAACACACACATAAATTATCGTGTCAAATCAATTCATCATAATTTGAATTGAACGAAGAAATGACTACTTGATGACCCTTGTTATAATCAATATTTGTTTATTTTGATGATTCTAAAATATAGACAACATATCAGTAATATTTTTATCTAAAAATACTTCTTCTGATCCATTTTAATTACAACAGTTTGATTGTGTACACCTGTGGAAGTGAAATTTGACTCGTATCGCGGGACGATCAAACATTAGTTTTTGAAAAATTATCGTGAAACATCATTGATAATATAAGTTATGTACTTCAACCTGATATTAATAACATAGTTTTCTTACGTCATTAAAATGACAAAACGAAACTTCTCAAAATACGCGTTGAATAATGAAAAAATTCAAATATTATGATTAAATTGGGACGTAGGGAATAACAAAATAAGCATTATGTGTTGATCCATACAGTGTCAGATCAATCGATTATTTTTATTATAAGATAAAGAGAGTATGAATCAATTTCAGATTTGAATAGTGTTTTATAAGTAAAGCATTCATCCACAACCCTCTTGATCTTTGACGATCGGCACAATCATCTTGATCTTTGGTATCTTCATAGGATGTATGATCACTTTATATCATGATATCACTGATATCACGCCATACCATACAAGAGCATTTACACTAGATTATGTAAAATAAAGATTCTATCAAAAGAATAAAGTAAAGTGATGATGTGATAAAAAGTTAAAATGATATTAAAAAAATATATTTGATTATGTATTAAAATGTAAAAGTTACAGCCTGAGATAAAAAAATTCGATAAAATTATCGTATTGTTATAGTATTTGTTTTAGATCAATTTATCGTAATATTATACTTCTTCCGTCCCATTTAAATTATAACAGTTTGATCCGATACGATAATTTTTGCATGTGTTGAATTAATAAGGCATGACAGCTTTACTCTTGTGAGTGTGTGAAATAAAGAAGTGAGGAAAAGAAAAAAAAAATAATGATTGATGAATTAGTATGATATAAAGTAAGGATAGTTTGATATTTTTGTATGAAAAAAATTTATAAATAAGAAAATGTTACAACTTGAATGAGACGGTCCAAAAAAAAAGTGTTCTAATTTGAATGCGATCAAAACAATACTACCTCCGTCCCAAAATAATTACAACGACACACAATTTAAAGTGTAATTTAATATCATCAAATGTCTTTTTTTATAAAAAGGTCATGAAACACTAACTATAAATTAAATTATGAACTTTAATCTCGAATCAATTTAAGATTTTTTTGATATCGTTAACAATAAAAAAACATTTCAAAATATTTATCGTTGTAATTATTTTGAGACGAAAAAAATATATATTAAAAAATAAAAAGAAAAAAAATAGATATTATAATGCAAATGCTCCAAGTAATGCTCATCCCCTTTTATTTCCCTTTATAAAAGGAGTAATGCTCGACAACTGCATTGATAATACTGTACACGAATTCACCTGCACAATGCTTCCAGGTTCATTTTCCCCATTGATCAAAACAAGAGAGAGTAAAACACTTGTGCTTCATCGTAGATTGCCCGAACCATAGCAAAGAGCTGACTAATAAAAAGATAAAAATAGATGCTTCACCACAGACTTCTCCTCGGACTCCGATCAGCCACAACCCACTCCTTCACCGCTCCTCTCCACCGCACCATGTCCTCCCCCCCCCCCCCCCCCCCCCCCCCCCCCCCCCCCCCCCCCC
>JAOVYX010017044.1:0-23121 GCA_035668315.1 Drosera spatulata | reverse complement strand
GTTTGATGTGTGTGGAATGATTTGGATGCTTAAAAACGCGAATTGAGGAATCCGTTGTCGGGCAGGGAGGTTTCCTGTAGGTTCTGGCCGGAGATCCGTCGCGCCCGCGACCTTCCTGCGTCGCGGCCGTGACGAGGGAAAATTCAGCATTTGGCCAAACAGTACCGTGACATTTCAGAGTTAACAGTTTTAGGAAAGAAAATGTCATTTCATTTGTTATAAGATTACAAAGTTACTAACAGTTTATTTTGTGAAGTAAACATGGCTCTTCCAAAGCTACCCAAGTGTCATAACAGTGGCGAGCCACCAGCATGTTCGTTTGACAAGTTCAATCATTGAAAACTGAGAATGCTAGCACATCTAGACTTAATAGATGAAAGAATGCATGATATAATCATAGTTGGGCGGGTCATACATACCAAAGTTGCCAGATCCACTTGATGCTTCAAGGGAAGTAGACAAACCCAAGTCTCTCTGGACAAAGGAGGATTGGGACTTGGTGCTTGTAGATAGAAGGGCTAGAAATCAAATCTTCAAAGTATTTGATGATGACATATTTGAGATAGCGGTTCACAAACCCACTGCAAAAGAAGCTTAGGATGCCCTATTGCTCAGAAATGAAGGAACAAATGAGATCAGAGAGAACAAGAAGAATGTTCTTATGCACCAGTATGACTGGGTGTCAATGAGACCTGATGAAAATGTAACCACTTTCTATGAGAGATTTAACGCACTAGTCAACAATTTCATAACTCTAGGGAAGACTTTTGAGAATAAAGAAGTCAACCTGAAGTTTGTGAGATCCTCTAATGAAATATGGGGAACAAAGACAACCGCAATAAGGGAGTCTAGGGATCTTGCAAAAATATCTCTGGTACAGCTGTATGAAGTGCTGCACATCTACAATCTTGAAGTAGAGAAAAAAAAGCACATCGATGAGGCTAGAAAGAAGACTCTGATTTTCAAGGCACAAGAAAAAATTCCGAGATCTATGACAAAAAAGGAAAGTAGTTACACCTTATCTACAAGTGAGCAGACATATCTCAGAGAAACTTGCACTAATGGGCAAGAAATTCAGAAAGCTGTTCAAAAAGAAGAATATCAAAAAGAACATCTCAAGCAAGGCCAAAGAAGTAGAAAAAGAGGTCTGCTACAACTGTGGAAAGTCAGGACACTTTGCTACACAATGCAGACGACTAGCATAGGAATCGTCTACACAAAGAACCAAGAAAGACTATAGTAAAGGCAACTTTGGAAGAAAAGAAAAAGGCAAGGCCTATGGTGCCAAGACATGAGTGATACAGACTCAGATGATGAGGAAACAATTTCAAATGCACAACTCTATCTCATGACGAGGAGTGAAGAAAGACAACAGGTATTTGATCTCTTAAACTCCGATGCTACTCTAGAGGAACTAAGGGAAGCTCTTCAAGACACCTCTAAAAATTTTATTGCTTTTTCAAAAGAAAATAAAGACAATCTCGAACTATTTGTAATCTTCAAAGAAAATTACAATCTGGCCTGTGAAGAAATTGATTGTAAGTCAAATGATTTGATAGTTGTCCAAAATGAACTAAAGGAATCAGATGAGAAGGTAAAACTTCTCACTACAGTAATGGAAACACTCACAAAAAGAAATGCTGAGCTGCAGACTCAGATAGACACATGAAATGGAAAGTCTTTGGACTTACAGAAAATGTTAATCATGGGTCAATCCTCATGTGATCGATTAGGACTAGGATACAAAATTTGGATGAGTAATGCTGCACACTCAAAAGCCAATAATGTCAGTCTAGTTAGCAACAAAGAGGTAAGGCAGACCTTTGTAAAAGCATTGCAGAAGGGAAGCACCTCTACTGCAAAAGAAAGCCTGAGCGGTAAAGTCTCTGTTGTCCAATCCAAAAAGGTTGAGCCCTCGTGCAAAACAGCTGCACAAAAAAGTGCAAACTATCACAAAGTGCATACAATCAAAAATTATAAGATAGAAGCTGGCAAGAGGTCACACAAATCTCCGTATGCACCAAACTACTCAATATGGAACAAAACTTTCAATACTGCATGGAGATGACCATATCTGAAACCCTTTTGCATATGCAGAATGTAACAGAGGAAATGGAAAAACTCAAGCAGACTACCTAGAGTAGTAAAACCAAGTATTTATTGCTACAATTGCTGCAAACCCAGTCACAAAGCATTTGATTGATGGACACCATACAAGAAAATTATTCAAGTATGGGTGCCCAAATCTAACAAGTAAGGACCCATACTTGTGGGTACTATGTACAAAAGTTCATCCCATTATTGTAGGAACAACAAGATGGGACATGGTACTTGAACAGTGGATGCTCAGGACACATGACAGGGAACAAAAGTCTTTTAAGGGAATACAAAAAAGAAGAAGGACCTCTAGTCATCTTTGGAGGAGGCAAGGTAGGCAAAACTAAAGGTTATGGAAGCCTTGATATAGGCTCCCTAATCTTTAGAAATATAGCTTATGTTAAAGGATTAGAACACAACCTGCTTTCCATTAGTGAATTACGTGACAAAAATTATGATGTTTCCTTTACCCATGATTCATGCCAAGTAAAAGATAAAATCACCAAAGAAGTCAAACTGATAGGAACTAGAAAAGAAAACATCTATGCTGTAGACTTCAATTTATCTCAGTCAGCACAAATTACTTGTTTCTATACTAAAGATACTGATGATATAAATTGGCTATGGCATAAATGATTAGCACATCTAAACTTCAAAACCATAGCTAAGCTATCCTCAGAAAACTTGGTTAGAGGACTTCCTCAAATCAAGTTTAAGAAGGATAAGCTGTGTAAGTCATGCCAAGAAGGCAAGCAGACTAGAGCAAGTTTTAAATTAATAATCAGAAACAATTAGAGTTATAGAACTACTCCACATGGATCTTTTTGGACTAGTAGAAGTAGAAAGTTTAAATCGAAATAAATATATCCTAATTAAAATAGATGATTACTCAAGATATACATGGGTAATATTCTTACACAAAAAGAGTGAAACTTGCAGTGTGCTGACTAGAATTTTGAGACAAGTGCAAAATGAAAAAAAAACTGAAGTAGTCACAATCAGAAGTAATCTTGGCACTAAATTTGATCAAGCAAGAGTTGATAAATACTGTGATGATCATGGTATAAAACATAACTTCTTAGCACCTAGGACACCACAGTAAAGTGATGTAGCAGAAAGGAAAAATAGGACATTCATAGAAGTAGCCAGAACAATGCTTGTTGATGCAGATTTATCTAAAAATTTATGGGTTAAAGCAGTAAACGATGCATGTTATGTTCAAAATAGGTGTATTATACATAAGTTACATAAAAAGACTTCCTATGAGTTGTGGAAAGGAAAGACATCAAGTATCAAGTACTTTCATGCATTTGGATGCAAATGTTACATTCACAATAATGACAAGCAATACATAGGAAAATTTGACCCTTAGACAGATGAAGGAACGTTTTTAGGATATTCCACAACTAGCAAAACTTTCAGAGTGTATAATAAGAAAACACAAACAGTTGAGGAATCACTCCACGTTTCCTTTGATGAATCTTAAATATCCGTTCGAACTGCTAATGTTCTTGATGAGGAATGTGCATGCATAGATGATGAACAGGATGCAGACAAGAACTCTGATGTTGTAGAAAAGGATGAGCAGTTTGTAGACACAGAAGGAAACATTATTGCAGTAGAGCTAGCGCAGCCCTCAATACAACAACTAGAGCACATCACTATTCATCAAGATAAAAGAAGATGGATTAAGGCACATACACAAGATGACATCATTGTAGATAAGGATGCACCAGTGCAGACTAGAAGAGCAACAACTAAATAATGCCTGTCTACATGTTTCATATCAAAAATGGAGCCAAAGACAATAGATGAAGTTCTGAGTGATCCAAATTGGATTAATGCCATGCAGAAAGAACTTTATGAATTTCAGAGAAATGAAGTGTGGTATCTGGTGTCTAGACCCAAAAACTATCCAGTTGTTGGCTGCAAAATGGGTGTTTAGAAATAAGGCTGATGAAAATAGAATAATCATCAAAAACAAAGCCAGGCTAGTGGCAAAAGGTTATTCGCAAGAAAAAGGAATTGACTTTGATGAAACCTTTGCACCCGTTGCAAGATTAGAAGCTATAAGAATGTTCCTTGCCTATGCTACACACCAAGGATTCAAAATCTATCAGATCGATGTAAAGAGTGCCTTCCTCAATGGAAAGCTGCAAGAAGAGGTTTATGTTGAATAGCCCCCTGGATTTGAAGGCTTTGAACATCCAAATCATGTCTATAAGTTAGACAAAGCCTTATACGGCTTAAAACAAGCTCCAAGGGCATAGTATGAAACTCTCTCAGCCTTTCTGTGTGAAAATGAATTTCAGAGAGGAAAGGTAGATACCACCTTATTTCTTAAGAAACGTAAGGAGCATACACTCTTAGTACAAATCTATATAGATGACATTATATTTGGTTGCACTAACAATAAGCTGTGTGAAAGATTTGTTGCCCTAATGAAATCAAAATTTCGAATGAGTTTAATGGGAGAGCTGAAATATTTTCTAGGTCTTTAGGTTCCTCAAATAAATAGTGGATATTCATAAATCAGGCTAAATACCTGAAAAATACAGCTAAGAAATATGGCCTAGAATATACAAGTCATATGAAAACTTCTATGAGCTCAGCTGCAAAAATAGACAAGGATGAGAGTAGGAAAGGAATAAATCAAACAATGTATAGGGGTATAATAGGATCACTTCTGTACTTAACTACAAGCAGACCAGACATCCTATACTCAGTCTGCATATGGGCTAGATATCAATGTGATCCCAAAGAATCCCATTACACTGCAGTAAAGAGGATCCTGAGATATCTCAAGGGAACTCCAAATCTGGATGGGGAATCAGATTTCATACTAACGGGGTATTCAGATGCAGACTTCGCAGGTTGTAGGATTGACAGGAAAAGCACAAGTGGAACATGTCAATTTCTTGGTGTAAGATTGATATCATGGTTCAGCAAGAATCAAACAACAGTGTCAACCTCTACTGCAGAAGCAGAATACATAGCTGCAGGAAGCTGTGCTGCACAAGTGTTATGGATGAGGTCACATCTTGCAGACTACGATATAATGCTTTCTAAAACTCTAATATTTGGTGACAACACGTCTGTGATGATAATTTCAAAAAATCCAGTTTTTCATGCAAGGATCAAGCACATAGATGTTAGATACCATTTTATCAGGGATCAAGTGCAAAAAGAACATATCAAATTGGAATTTATACCAATAGAAAAATAAATTATAGATATTTTTACAAAACCTCTTGATGAGAGTAAATTTATCCAATTTCAAGGAGAATTATGTATGATTGATTTAAATGAGTAAAATGGTCAAAAATGCTCTACTGCTCTACTGCACATGTAAGATGCAGACTAGCATTGAATTTATTCTACTACAATTCTATTTCTGAAAAGAAACGTTTTTCAAAACTGATTGCCTAAATTTTCGCAACAACTAAGTAAATAACTGGAATTGCGCAACGGTCATTCTTTTGAGCAACGGTAACTTTTCTTTTGGGTAATAAATATGCAAAATGTTTCAACCCAAAACACTTTTACTCTCTCTCTCTCTCTCTAAGCATTCTCAAACTCTTTCACTCTCTACTGCAAACCCTAGTTCAAACTTTTCCAGATCTAACTCTCACGAGCGATAAAATTCATTTCCAATATTTTCAAAAATGGCCAACACTCATTTCAATACACCATGCAAAAGTGACAAAAATCAAGTGCAACAAAGCCCAACGAAGAGAACCGAGCTGCAGACTGGAGTCGTTCTGGACCTCGAAACCTTAAGAAATGAGTCTGATGAAGTCAAGGAAATTTCTGAACTCATACAAGATGCTGGATTAAAGTACTTATGTGAAAAAAATAGCAGAATATACGACGAAGAAGTCCTTGATTTCAATGAGAAGGCAAAGGTGGCGGAAGATTTCTAATGCATTCCAGCAAGAAAATCGGAATCATTATTTTTTCAAACGACTTTGAACAACTGTTCAGAGTCTCGAATGAAGGACCTAGAGACATTCCAGTCTCAGTGGTAAGTGATGGAAGACATGCAATGCTAAGTGAAGATCGTCAAAGAGAAGGAATAAGGACGATGAAGAAATATTTGTCAAAGGCACACAAACTACTGGCAGACATAGTAAAGAAGGTGATCATGTCCAGAGAATTCTCCAAGGGTTAAATCACCTCTGATTAGAAGGAGATCATGTGTGTAATCCTCACCAAACATAAAATTAATTGGGCGAAGCTGTTGATGTACTAACTGGCCAAAGCAGTAGAGGCTAGACAACCACTTTTTGGTAGAGTCATCAGCATAATTCTCAGAGAAAAGCTCAAACTCTATGACAAGAGAGGAAGGCCTTGGACTATGGCAAAACAAATTGATGTGATGAAGACTGAGAAGCAACTAGTTGGCTTCTCAAAGATGGCAAAGGAAGTGCAGACAACGTCAAGAGCTTCAGATCAGCCTCTCAAGAAGGTCCTAGTGAAACCAAAGAAGGAAAGCAAACAAAAGCAAACTGCAAAAGAGAAGCAGACAAGGGTTACAAGAAGGAAACTCATTCTGCAGACCTCAGAGGAGGAGACCCCGTCAGGAACACCTGCTGCACAAACTATGGAAGAAGAAGTAGCTCAGTCTGCACCTGCAGACAAGCAGACTGGAACCAGTGCACAGAAGTCAAGAATAGAACCTGAAATGATTCCTCTTGCTACCATTGATAGAGGGACATCATCAAAGGCCATCCCTCCAAAGGAGCAAGAAATGGCTATGCTCCATGATGTAAACATTGCATTGTAGTATTCCAAGGCAACGGCTGTTGAAAATCTTCAACAGCTCATCCTGGAGGTGCAACAGAGCTATCAGGAAGTTAGGGAAGGACCCTTGGCACAACTCAAACAGGAGTTAAGTGCTCAAGGATACACATGAAGGGAGATAGATAAATCTAAGAAGGATGCAGACTGATCAACCCATCAACACCTCTACTACAATCTCCTTAGCAATCAGGTCCACTACACCTGAAGTGGAACCACATACAATTGCATTAATTCCCATCTCTACTGCTGGAATGGTGCTAGTTGGAGTTGAAGCCAAATACCCCTCAACGGCATCTGAAGTCTAGGCTACAACAACAACTACAACAGGAACTATAGACAAGACAGAAATACAAGAAGCTCTGCAGACCATTCAATCCCTAAAGGCAAAGGTGACAGAGCATAGATCAAGGACAGACATACTGCTGGGCAAACTGCAAAAGGAAGCAATGATACAAGAGTTCATCAGGGAACATAAGCTTCCATTAAAGAGGAGGTCAAAAGCTGCAGGGCCAAAGCTGATTCCATCAGGACCTACCACAAGATACAGGATCAATCCTGATGGAACTAGAACAAAAATTGGCGTCATAGACAACATGACCGAAGCTGAGATAGAGCAGCTAATACTCATTCAAAGAAGGAAAGCCACCAAGAAGAAAAGGCCCACAGAACCATACATTCTCTTCAGTGGAGCTCTAGAGATCAAAAACTCAACTCTAAGGACAAAAAGACACAAGCAGGCTTAACTGCAAGCTGTGGAGTTTGTCCACACACTAAAGGTGGAAGCAGAGTTGAAAAGATTGGTGGACAAGCATGTTAGAGCAACAACTCTGGAAATCTGTGATTATCTGTCGAGACCAACCATTGGCAGATCACCATCTTCTGGAGATGATGATACAATAATAGATTAAGTTGCCAGAGAGGGTATTGAAGAATTGCCAACAGCAGAACCATCAACACAAGGATCAGGAACAATAGAGATTGCTTTAGAAGAAGGAGCAGTAGAGGCTGCTTCAGAAGAAGGAGCAGCAAAGGCTGCTTTAGAAGAAAGAGCAGCAGAGGTTGAGCAGACTACTGCAACCAAAGAAATTCAACCATCTGCAGAGAAGTCTGAACAAGAGCAGGAACACACTCATCAAGAAGGATTCACAGAGGTCACAGCTCTTGACCGAACTCCAACACAGATGAAGGAAGTGGTGAAGACGAGGAATCTAAAATGACTTCTACACTCAAGGAAGGGCAGACTGCAGAAGATATTCCCTTCAAAGGAGTCACGCTTGAGGAACTCAAGGAGCACCTAATGAGTGACACTCCCACAAGTCAGCAACATGTACAACCCCAAGGCGTATCACCCTTAAATCTAGTATTCACTCCCACATCCTCTTTTGTATTGATGCAATTTTCACAAGCGTTACTGTATGGTGCAATCGCCAATATACCTATGACACCTCAGACTGCATCCAAAAGTCTGAGGCAAGCCCGAGAAGATATCAGGTTACACCAGTACATGAAAGACCATCCCCCACTGCTAGAACCATAGCCACTGCTAGAATTCCTCAATCACAATAGCCCTATCCATTCTCCCAACAGATAACAGTAGAATACAAACTGCGATAACTGGATCAAGAAGTAAACAACATGCATCAATGGACTAAAGATGCATTCGAAAGATCTTTCTGATAAATTGGAACCAGTTGTAGACGAGCTGGAGTCAGAGAAGGAAACCAGGAACACATGCTTTGAAGAGTTCCATGGTATCCTTTCTGCCATGGTTGAAGGTCTTCTCAAACAGATTCCAAGGAGCAATGCTCTCAACCTTCAGCAGTACAGACTCAGCTCCTCCAACCTCAACAAACTAATGGGACAACACTCAGCAGATCTACGCAGACTGCAGTCTTCCCTGCAGACCACTCAATGGTAGCTTAAGGAGCATATTCTCAATAATGACAGAAGACTAGGCTTGTTGGAAACCAAACTGCAAATTGAGACTTCCGAAGCCACTGCTGCATAACAGGTCACCCCTCGGAGCTAAGAGCCCTCGAAATTGCCATTGAAGCCTTCACAGCAGCTCTTCAAGCAGATGCTAACAAAAAGGGGGAGAAAGCTCCAGAAAAGAGGAAAGGAAAGGAAACGGAAACAACAGCAAAGCAGAAGTCAACAACAAAGTTCAAAAGAAGGCCTCAAGATGCAGCAGAAGGAGAAAAGACTATAAATACAGAAAGCCCTCATAAGAGTCCTCAAGGCCTCAGGGGAAGAAAAGAAGGCATGGAGGACAACATGAGGACTACCAGCCTAAACGCAGCAGAGGAGGAGAACAACATAGGTAAAATATTTTGCTAAGTTGTAATCTTAAGTTCAAAATTTTTTCTTTAACAATGTAAATTGTAATCTTGCTGTTTTATTGCTTAGAAGTTTTGTTAGCATCAATTTAGGAAGAGATTGATAGGAATTGTAATCCCTCCAATTGTATAGAAATTGATGAATAAAACTTAGGAGAAAAACCATGATGTAGTTAGTGTGCTTACGCTAGAAATCAGGTTAGCAATCTGTGGTCTAGGTTTGATGCGGAAAAGCAGACGGTCACAAATGAAGAGCATTGTGGGCCATCAGATACAGACAATTACTAGGTGATTTCAGTAAGACAGCTTAGACATACATGGACAGCAAAAGACCTACTAATGCTTCAGGATTTAGGATTAATCTGGTTCATGAGGGCCAACACAGCATTGCTGAAAAGGTGTAATGCCCTAATTTTTCATAACATATTAATACATAATAATACAAATGATGTCACTACCGCTGAGTCCCAACACTGCAACTACGCAAAATTACTTACCCGATTTAGGTACAGAAATAAATAAAATCCATTTAGACATAATCACTAATATTATCAAATACAGTGGAAACTTCTCATTTACTACATATTTTAATTAGTTCATAAACCATAATAGAGTAGATGCACATTAGCACCATAACTTATATTCAGACCTGCCCGTTGTCTCAATAACATGAGCCATACGAGCTCAATAAAACACGAAAGAGGAAGAAAAGAAAAGAAAAACGAAATGACTACTTAGGTCCTTTGTTCCAGCACTCTGCAACTTATCACGACACACAGCAGTTGCAATCAATATTTTACGTCAACCACATTTAGTGACTACGTCCATAGATTCCAATGCATATTATTATACTCACGGTATAATAATATGTATTGTCACACACAGTAAATCTAAACGTTACCTTCTTATTGCAACTTTTTCACATACACGCTCAGCTTGTCCTTTATGTCTCAACGAGCGGCGTCTCCAGGTCCTATAACATAATAGGATTCATATATTAATATATTTTCTTATGAATGTTTTTTCGTACTTCGTAAAAAACCATCATATTAATATTATGAGGTGATGCTGAGCTTTGTAAAAGTCTTTGATACTTATTTTGATTGTTCATGATGATGATTTTATATATTGAATATCATTAGAGGTATTTGTGAATATTTGGAGTTATTTTGGAGTCAAAACGATTAATCTTGGTCCAGAAGGTTCTAAACGACATCTCGACCTTTGGGACGGACATCCCGACCTCTGGAACAAGTCTCCCGACCTCTGAAACTGGCGTCCAGGCTTCTGGAACGAGCGTTTTGGCCTTTGAAGTGTGCTTCCCGGCCTCTCGAACGAGTATCCTAGATTCTATCCAACTTGACCTTTTGACGTATTTAAATCTATAAATTCTTGTATATAAATTCAAACATTATTCCATAAAATTATACATAAACTAGACTTTATAATATTTCCAGTGAATTAAAGTTTCCAAAATAAAACTTACCGATAATAGCAGTTAATTAGTTCAAGTTTATATTTTCTGCTACTTCAAAGAGTTTGGCCTTACTTCACTAATTTGCTAATAACTCTCTGCATATAACTCCAAATAATTATTTATAAATTGTTATGAAAACTAGACTTCTATACCATTCCAGTAATATAAGGCTTGTCTCATAAGTCTTATTACATAATTTCATATCCAGTCCTAAATTCATCTCTATAACTAGTTTTTTACAGATTGATATATCCGTATGTTTTGATTTATAATTTAAGATTCTGAACTCTGAATCATGATTTATTAACTTTGTTAGAAACTAGACCTGTAAGGACTCAACATATATTGATTTCAGAATTTATCAAAGAGTGTATAATATTCCACAAAATTTCTAGTCAAGATAATTACCTTACGGTGAAGGTTTTACGTCTTACTCGCCTTATCACCTACCTTCCTTTCTTCTCCTTAAACTTCTCCTTCTTCTCTTCTCTTGCTTAACTCTAATGTAAGAAGTGTTTTGTTTTGTGTTTTTAAGGAATTTTCAAGGAGAAAAGAGCTTGTATTTATTGGAAACTAAATCAATTAAAATAGTGTAAGTGGAATATTAGTGGATATTTAGTGGATAATTAGTGGGCAATTAATTTAATTTAGGTGGAGTAGAAATGGACATAAAGAAAAATGAGTGGCAAAATTAGGTGTTGGTCATTTTCATACAAATACAATATTTTCGTATTAATATCGTATTTCCCCGTATATGCGTATTAAGTTTGTATTTCATCCATATTTTGCATTATTTCCCTATTATATAGTCAAGCAAGCCTTTTAACCCCGCAAAATAAATTATAACGTACGATAATTTATTATTAACGTTAGTTATTGTGAAACTAAATTTTACGGAGTTTTTCGGGTCCTTACATTCTTCCCTCGTTCAAAGGTTTCTTCCTGAAAATCAAAGATAGAAAGGATTTATAAATTACCTTTAAATAGATACGGATATTGCTTCTGTATTGTCTCCTCAACTCCCAAGTTGCCTTCGAGCTTAAATGATTTGCCCATATGTAAATCCTTAACCAATGGTATTGTCTTATTCTTTAAGACCTTTTCTCGACGATCGAGGATTTCTTGTGGTTGCTCCTCATATTACATTACTCATCTATTATGATAGGGTCCTACTGTATGATATGGCTTTGGTCGGGCACATACTTGCGAAGCATAGAGATATGGAACACGTTGTGCACGGACGACAAGTTGGCAGGAAGTGCTAGTCTGTAAGCTATCTCCCGAACTCGCTCTAGAACCTCAAAAGGTCCTATGTATCGTGGGCTACGTTCCCCTTTCTTCCCAAATCTCATTACACCTTTAGTAGGTGAGATCCTCAGGAACATATGATTCCCCATCTCAAACTCTAGAGGTCTTCGCCTCATATCGGCCTAACTCTTCTGACGGTCTTGTGCAGCCTTCATCCATTCCTCAATCTGTTTCACCTTCTTAGCCAACTCTTGTACCATCTCTGGTCCTAACTGGACCACATCTTGAATATCATTCCAATATACCGGTGTTCTATACTTTCTTCCATATAACGCCTCAAATGACGCCATACCAATGCTGGAATGGTAACTGCCATTGTAGGTAACTGCCAATGGTAACGCCATACCAAAGGCAAATGATGATCCCAAGAGCCTTTAAAATCAAGAAAAAATACACGCAACATATCTTCTAGGGTTTGTATTGTCCTCTTCTTTTAGCCATCGGATGCAGGATGGAAGGCGGTACTGAAGTTCAGACGCGTATCGAGAGCCTCTTGCAATCCTTGCTAGAATCGAGATTGAAACCTTATGTCTCTGTCAGATACTATGGTGCTAGGAACTCCGTGGAGCCTTACGATAGTCTTCACATATTTCTTGACCAATCGGTCAACACTCCATGTGTTTTTGATTGGAAGAAAGTGTGCAGACTTCGTTAAACGGTCTGCAATTACCCAAATGGAGTTCAAACCCCCAACCGTGCTTGGAAGTCCAACTATGAAGTCCATGGATATTGCATGCCACTTCCATGTTGGTATCTCAAGAGGTTATAGTAATCCACCGGATCTTTGATGTTCTATCTTTACCTGCTGACAGACCAAGCACTTGCTGACAAACTCAGCAATCTCCCTTTTCATGTTGCTCCACTAGTAGTGGTTTCGTACATCCTGGTACATCTGCAGGTTAAACAGAATAGAGGCTTTGGTATGCTTCCTCAAAAATTTTCGTCTTCAATGCTTC
The DNA here is from genome assembly GCA_035668315.1 of Drosera spatulata. Lineage (NCBI taxonomy): Eukaryota > Viridiplantae > Streptophyta > Magnoliopsida > Caryophyllales > Droseraceae > Drosera > Drosera spatulata. The sequence continues at coordinate 10,144 of JAOVYX010017044.1, read as the reverse complement.
ATTCTTGGGTATACAGAAACGATTCTGAAATCGTAGTGATCCATCCTCGTGAATCACAAATCCCGTTGTGGTACCCTTTCGAGCCTCTTCCCTCAGCTTCTGTAGTGCAACATCGTTTTATTGAGCCTGCACTATCTCTTCGTGAAGAGTAGGACGAGCTTGCATATCTTCAAGGCTCCCACTAATTGACCTTGCTCGAACTTTAATTCCTAACTTGCAGAATTCATCAACCAGGGTATCTTACGTAATTCTCAATAAGTGCAAGTTTCCCCCTGAATTCCCAACCTTCCTGCTTAGAGCATTGATCATAACATTAGCCTTTACTGGATGATACTTGATATTCAGATCGTAGTCTTTTAGTAGCTCTAGCCATCACCGTTGTCTCATTTTAAGCTCTTTCTGAATAAAGATGTACTTCAAGCTCTTATCATCAGTAAAGACCTTATAAGACACTCCGTACAGATAATGCCTCCAGATCTTAAAGGCAAAAACCACCGTGGCTAACTCCAAGTCATGCGTCTGGTAGTTAAGCTCATATCGCTTCACTTGTGTCGAAGCATAAGCTATTACTTTACTGTATTGCATGAGTACACACCCAAGTCCTTACTTAGATGCATCGCTATACACACAGTATCCTTCCTCACCAGAAGGTACTGTAAGCGCAGGAGCAAAAGTGAGACAAGTCTTGAGTTCCTGGAAAGCCTTCTCGCAGCTTTCAGACCAAATAAAATTCGTGTCCTTCCTTGTAAGATTAAACAAATAAAAATCCTCCACGAACCGACGATAGTAACCGGCTAACCCCAGGAAACTTCTGATCTCTTTCACATTAGTAGGTCTGGCCAATTTCTTTATAGCTTCAATCTTCTTTGGATCGACTTTAACACCATCTCCTGAGATCACGTGCTCCAAGAAGGCAACCTCTTTCAACCAGAATTCACACTTCTCGAGTTTACCATATAACTGACTTTCTCTGACGGGTTCCCAAGGTGGTTCAAAGATGTCGTTCATGATCTTGTGGAGTCTTGGAGTATATCAGCATGCCATCAATGAACACGACAACAAACTGATCAAGATAAGGTTTAAAGACTCTATGCATCAAATCCATAAACATTGCAAGTGCATTAATGAGTCCGAATGGCATAACAACGAACTCATAATGCCCGTACCGATTTTGGAAAGCTGTTTTTGGAATATCTGTGGATTTGATACGCAATTGATGATAACCGAAACGAAGATCTATCTTGGAGTAGACCGTAGCCCCTTGTAACTGGACAAAAACATCACCAATACGAGATAAAGGATACCGATTTTTGATGATGATTTTGTTCAACTCCCGATAGTCAATACACAGCCTCATACTCCCATCTTTCTTCTTAACGAAAAGCATAGGAGCCTCCCATGGTGAGACACTAGGTCGGATATACCCCTTTTCAAGCAGATCCTCGAGCTAAGTTTTAAGCTCTTTCAGCTCTGCAGGTGCCATACGACAGGGTGCTTTCGAAATAGGTGTTGCGCCCGGCTCTAGCTCAATAGAGAAATCAACCTCTCTATTGGGTGGCAATCCCGGTACTTCCTCCAGAAAGACGTTTGGAAACTCATGTACAACTGGGATTTCAGAAAATCCCTTACCTTTCTTGGAGGGTACCTCTATGTGACATAAGTATCCCTGATAACCCTTCCTTAGAAGCTTTCTTGCTGTCATTGCGGATACTATTAGCCCCTCAGGTCTTGCCCCTTTCCCGTAGTATACAAACTTCCCTCCTTTAGTACCTATTATTCTAACCAACTTCTTCTCGCAATCTATGGTGGCCCTATACTTTTCTAACCAACTCATACCAAGAATGACATCAAAATCCCAAAGATCGAACACAACAAGGTCTATAAGAAAAATTTTCACCCCCTATCTTAATTGGGACATAAGAATGGGTAGCAGCAGTGTCAAAAAACGCGAAAGCTGGATGGGAGAAAAGTTGAAGATTATCAATCACCACAACTCCGCTCTGCTATGAATCCTGTGGGTTCATGTTGAATACTCTCCCTAGTGGTGGTTTAGGTTGGTTTCTAGCTTGTCTTGGCGGGTGTGCAATCGACTGACTTGTAACAGCTGGCCCTTGAACTGTGTCTCTTGACATGTTCCCTTGTGGACCAAACTTTTTCCTGTGGCCTTGTCCACCACAGTTGTAGCATGGCACAGGTGCGATAGACAATCCTTTGCAACATGTCCGAATCTACCACAGTTATAGCAAGTGACACCATCAGTAGAACGAAATCGATTACTCGCTCCACCTCTCTGAGATTGTCTCTGGTTGGACAGTTGACCATACTGTAAATTGTATGATCATGTCCCCTGGTTTCCTCCTCCTTGTCCGACACTAGAAGTATTGCCTTATGGCCCACCTCGTTGGTTAGATCGAGATCCGCCAGACTGTTGAAATCTACAACATTTGTTACATCTTGCATCATCTCGCTTTCTTTTCTTTTCTGCAAAGAAAGCATCCTTCTCTGCCAAAGACCGCTCCAAATTCACGGCCTTGTCATACATTTGTTTATATGTAACAAATGTATTTGTTAATAAGCTTGTCTTGAGCCTCCAACTAAGGCCCTTCAGAAACTTTCATTTCTTTTCAGCTTCCAAGCTGTAGAACAAAGGCACAAATCATAGCAGCGTTGTGAACCTTGTTGCATACTCCTTGACATTCATGTCACCTTTCTCTAGAGCAGAGAACTCCTCCCTCATCCGGTCCTTTAGAGACTCAGGATAGTACCTGTCACGAATCAGCTCCTTCAACTGTTCCCAGCCAAAGGTAGGAAGTTCAGCTTGTTCCGAGATCGTGGTCCACTAATTGTTGGCCTCACCCTCGAGGTAATATACGTCAAAGCTGACCTTCAGATTCTCAGGACACCCTACAGCCTTCTAGAGCTTTTCCATATCCCCGAACCAGTTCTCTAGAGCCGTCGGATTATCAACTCCTGTAACCCATTTCTGACGGTATGCATTAAGCCTCTAGAAGTACTTCTCGGTGTCAGGTTCAGCAAGTTCCTCTGCTCTCCTCCTGATCCTTAGAAGCTCTTCCATCATCACAACCATAGGGTCAGGTGAAGGCTGTTTTGGGGGGTTGTTCTCCCGTTGTTACTTCATGGTTCCCTTTCTATACCACAGTATGAGCTCCCGTAGCATAACCCATTGATTCCGTTGACCCTTAAGTTTGAATAGTCTTATTTTCAATGTGTGTCATTACCCTATAAGTTAAGCATTTGTAAAATGTCAATCCAAATTATTTTCACGGGCATCACTATGATTCCAAGCATTGTTAATTATTATCCCTTAAATTATTATTTTTATTGTCATTAATATGGAATAGAGATAACAAATTCCATTATTATTACATACATGATGCATAGATAACCACACCAAATCAAGACTTCTGTAATTAATCACTCACATATATGATAACATTTCATTACATAGAGATGTTATAAGTAGCAAAGACACACCACAACCTCAAATAGAGTACACACTTCAAGATCGTATCATATATTACAAACATTCATATAAATACATCTTTCACTAGAATTCATCCTCCTCGGATTCACTATCAGTGTTCTCCTTGGGTCCAAACACTTTATTAATAATTCTATCAGCCACCATTTCAAAGTTCACTATCCATTTGCCATTCTGATAATAAACTTCTTCATTATGCTTGTGATAGTGAGTCATATACCAACAGATTTGGATATTAACATTCCCAATATGTCATGTCAATATACTCCGATAAGGAGCAGAAGATTGCCGCCACTTGATATGCTGGATGTCTTATATCATCATCAATCCTTGTCAATTCCCAAATGTTTCTTTTTAGTTTGAGAAAATGCACCCTTATGTGCTCCCATATTCTTTTCCTACGGACTTCCTCATAAAGATTCACCTGCTCATATCCCCGACTTCTAGTCGTTACCATCCTGGACATAACACAAACTTATCTTAATAACATACCCAAAAATATGGAATAAGTCTAAAACCAAGCATAAGCATAAGAAAGCTTAAATATTTTAGTTCCCAAATTACGCATAAAATATTTACATAAACCTAAGTGATTTTCGTTTAGTCCTTAACCTAAACCTTGCTCTGATACCAATCTGTAACGCCCCAATTTTTCATAACATATTAATACATAATAATAATACAAATGACGTCATTATCGCTTAGTCCCAACACCACAGCTAGGCAAAATTACTTAACCGGTTTAGGTACAGAAATAAATAAAATCCACATAGATATAACTAGTAATATTATAAAATACAACGAAAACTTCTCATTTATTACATATTTTCTTTAGTTCATAAACTATAATACAGTAGATGCACATTATCACCATAATCTATATCACACCTGCCCGTCGTCTCTATTTTCTGAAGACACAGAGAAGAGAAAAACACAAAAAAATAGTAACCGTGAGTCATATGAGCACAATAACGTGTCGGTCCCCTTACCAGGAGTCATACGAGAGAGGAAGATAAGAAAAGAAAAGCGAAATGACCACTTAGCTCCTTTGTTCCAACACTCTGGAATATCAATACGACATTCACAATTATCATCTTAAAAACACAGTAAAGACAGACAATAGATATCCTTAATAATATAATTGTGCTCTTGACGAGACTTATTCAATTTTAACTTATCAAGCTTTATTCAGCTTTAGTAAAAGGAACATCAGCGAAAGGGGATCAGCCAAACCGGAGCCTAGGGTCTCCTGCAGCGAGTTTCTCTCATACCAAAACGACCTCACAAGGTCGATGAAAGAATATCACCACCAAGTCACCGTATAACACATATGATAGACACAACGTTGTGTTTTATAACATGGAGTTATCTCACCAATTATAAATTTATACTCCTTTCACTCACTAATCCTCTTTACACCAAAAATCAAGGCATAACACAAACACACACATCATCTTGTCACGGCACACAACAGTTGCAATCGGTATTTTACGTCAGCCATATTTAGTGACTACGTCCATAGATTCCAATGCATTTTATTATACTCACGGTATAATAATACGCATCGCCACACATAATAAATCTAAACGTTACCTTGTTATTGCAACTTCTTCACACACACGCTCAGCTTGACCTTTATGTCTCAACGAGCGGCGTCTCCACGTCCTATAACATGATAGGATTCATATATTAATATAGTTTCTTATGAATGTTTGTTCGTACTTCGTAAAAAACCATCACATTAATATTATGAGGTGATGCTGAGCTTTGTAAAAGTCTTTGATACTTATTTTGATTGTTCATGATGATGATTTTATATATTGAATATCATTTGAGGTATTTGTGAATATTTGGAGTTATTTTGGAGTCAAAACGATTAATCTTGGTTCAAAGAGTGTATAATATTCCACAAAATTTCTAATCAAGATGATTACCTTACGGTGAAGGTTCCATGTCTTACTCGTCTTATCACCCACCTTCTTTTGCTTCACCTTCAACTTCTCCTTCTTCTCTTCTCATTCTTAACTCTAATGTAAGAAGTGTTTTGTTTTGTGTTTTTAAGGAATTTTCAAGGAGAAGAGAGCTTGTATTTATTGGAAACTAAATTAATTAAAATAGTGTAAGTGGAATACTACTGAATATTTAGTGGGTAATTAGTGGATAATTAGCGGATACTAATGGATAATTAATTTAATTTAGGTGGAGTAGAAATTGACATAAAGAAAAATGAGTGCTAAAATTAGGTTTTAGTCATTTTCGAACAAGTACGGTATTTTCGTATTAATATCTTATTTTTTCGTATTTGCGTATTAAGGTTGTATTTCATCCATATTTTGTATTTTTTTCCCTATTATATAGTCAAACAAGCCTTTTAACCCCGCAAAATAAATTATAACATACGATAATTTTCTATTAATGTTAATTATCGTGAAACTAAATTTTACGGAGTTTTTCAACTCCTTACAAAAGGTTGCAGCTGTACTGAGTGCTGACTTGGTTGCAGCAATGACCGGGTGCAGACGATGTCTCAACGATGCTGGGTGTAGACTAAGTTGCATCAGACTGAGGGCAATAGAGCTGATTCTAAGGTTGGACAAGGATCAAAGGATTGGTCAAATCGAAGGTTTGAGGTTTGGAGAATCTGTACTAGGTTCAGAAAGATTGAAGCAGATCTGTCAACATCAATGCATGAGGTCACTGTGAGCGAACAAACAAAGTTGTCAACATTTGAACAGTACAGCCACGGGTTTTCATCTCCTCCGCTTATAAAAGGAGATCAAAGGAGCTCAGAGAACAACGGAATAAAGAACGATTGAACATACAAGAACGAACTAAAAATCTGAATTCATTGTACAAGTTGTCCAAGCGAGCTATATCGAAGTAACAGGAAGAAGAGAGTTCACTAGTCTGTTCTGAAGAACAAGAAGCTGCAACAGAGTCCAAGGAAGGATCTATGCAAGAATCTAGGTTGTTCACCTTTAGCAAGCTGTAGACTTGTAAAGGGGTTCTCTTGTAAGCCAGAAACAAGAAGATAGTGAACTCACCTCTTGGGTTGACTATACTGGTCATCAAGGAAAGACTGGACTAAGCTCTCGTTGATCAGTTGATAGCGAGTGTCCAAATTAGTATAAAATCCTGTGTTCTTATTTTTCTTTACATTGCTTTACATATTAGAACTGTTAGAAATCGATCAAGGAGTGCACAAAGACAACCTTTCAAAAGCGTAGGTCTCTGCAGTAGACACATCATGCAGTCTGCGAGATAAACTAGTGTATACTAGTCAAACATTTTACTGACTTGTATCAAAAATTTTAAAACAACCTATTCATCCCCCCCCCCCCCCTCTAGGTTATATCTCTAGGAATAACACAGGGCCTTGTGATTGAGTTTTCTGATAACTTCTTGTATTTTGACCAGCAGTACTGTATCTATTCTGAACCTTTCAGCAATGATGGCTCTATTGTCCAGTTTCTCAAGTCTCTGCTCAGTTATCTGATCTTGAACTCTGCATCTGACAAACACTGCTACATGAAGACTTCTTTAAGCTCTTAGCTCTTCTCTTGTGCTTTCCATAAGAGCTCTGATTGTTGCTTCTCCCTCTTCCCGAGTCATCATGTCTTGTTATTCTGATTGTTTTTGAGACTCTACTGTTGGAATAGCTGTTTTGACTGTGTATAGAAGCTTTCTTTTTGGCAGGTTAGTTCTCTTACCCTTGTGCTTTGGTCTCCTGTCGTTTGGATGAATCGATGTCACTGGACCCGCTTTTTTTGGTGCTGCAGTGATAGTCAGTGGTGTGGTGGTCGTGGTGCTTGATGGTATGGGGACAATGGCCAGTTTTGCTGTTAAAGGCGTTAGCTCTGCTGTGGGAAGTAGTTCTTCTTGTTCTGCTATGCTTGATAGGATTTGGAGCCCCTGCTTTCCTTTGGTGAGAGGGGTTGAGATCGGCTCTTGCTATGCTATCTGGATGCTCTGTTGTGTTTTCTTCTGCTAAACTGCTCCATATTCCTTCAGAGCTTGTTTAAGTGTATTGAAAAGATGTGGGTTACATTTTTTGATCTTGACTATTTCTTCTGTCATCCTAGGCATTTTGTTGACTTGGGTCTATAGCAGAGTAGGCACTCCGGCTGGCTCATTCTTCATGTTTTCAGCATCCTTCACGCTAAGGGTGATTAGCTCCTCAATAGCCCTCTTTCTGATGAAAATGTTGTGCTTTAGTTGTTGGATCATGTCTGTTCTCATCTTTGCCACTAGTGGATCATCATACTTGCTTACCGGAACATTCTCCAGAGCTACCAGCTTGATTTTCTTAGTAGGTAGTTCGATAATCGATGATCTTATTTGTTTTTCTCTAACTTGTCTTGATACTAGGCTTGCGTTTATTTTCTTCGGGAGATCCATCAGCAAATCCTCATATAGAACTGGCGTTGCATCTTGCATCAGACCAGCTTTTGTCAATTCTGTTCTTTCGTTCGAAGTATGGTGATAAGTTGCTGGTGTAGACACCCAGTTTCCATAGCGTTCGAATAGTGGATCAAAATCCTTCTTGGATTTCTCAAAAAATGGCTCAGATGTGGCTTCTCCCTTCCCTAAGACCCTTTTTGAAGGTTTACTGGTGAACCTGATCTTTTTAGGTCTGTTCCATAGTACAAATTTATGTCCGAGAGGTATTTCCTCGCCAACCTTGGAGCACATTGGTTCTCTTTTCTCAATGAAGAGGGTCCCAAAGTCTTTTTGTTGACATTCTAAATTCTTAGGTGGTAATGGTTGAGCTGGTATGATGGACTTTCTTTCCTGAGACTCTTCTTCTTGTGTGTTATTGTTCTTGAGTTGTTGATTGATTGATGACTTCGTGTGAAGTAGTCACCTTCTCCACTTGTACGTTCAGCAGATGATATTCATGCTCACTGCTCTGCTATACTATGAATTCTGCCATTGCAGTTTCTTGTGACTGAGGAATTAACGGAGGATAGTCTACTTCTGGATCTTGATGTTGTGCTGGATTCCCTATTTTCTCAGTAAAGGGATGCTCTGGTTGTGTGGAAATTGGTTGGTCTGCAACAGGTTCATCTGCTATTTCAGTTGCTTCACTTCTGATGTCCGTTGAGATTTCTAATATTGAGGCTTCTATATGGCCTGGTTGTTGTTCTGCTAATGTGAGGCGCTCTTCTGAACTGGTTTCCTTCTTCTTCTGTCTTTTCTGTGAGGGCTTTCTAGTTCTTTTCTCAGAAGAATCTGAGATTTTCCTTTTTGTTTGAGGTTTTCTGGTTTCTTTTGTAGGTGAGGGCTTTGTGGTTATCTCTTCTGTGTCCTTGTTTGCTGTCTCCTTCTTTTCAAATGCTACTGGAGCTTTTCTTATGAGTTTGAGTATTGAGGTTCTGATTCTCTTGTTGCCATTTATAGCCATTAAGCAAACTTATGATTCGTCCGAATACATAGCTCTTCTTGTCCCTAAGCTGCTTGATGAATACTAACTTGCTCCAGTTTAGTCTTTCTCCTAGAACCAAACCTGTCATCATTCTTAGTTGATCCTGATTCACATGGTCCTTAAAACCTTTTACAACCAGAAGGCACTTCTTTATTACATCAGTAAGGAATTCATACTTCTCCTGGAAGTACTTCTTAAGCAATTATCCCTTCTCTGGGATATACGTCATCATCTTGTTCATCCGTTCTTGTACATTCTCTGCTGGTAGTTCTTCCGGTAGTATTCCATCATCATTGGGTATGAGGGCCTTAGCAAAGTCCTTGGCGGACCATACAATTTCTTCACCCCATATAACTGTGGTTATCCTTTCGCCATCCTTACTGACACTGACAGAGTCCCAAAATTCTAACACCTCATGGACATGAATTCTCGTTTCTTCACCAAGCAGTACCTGTGGACCTACATCAACAAGAATTTGGGTGATCTCCTTGATCCCCTCTGAAAAGTTAGATGCCTCATCTATCAACAAGACATTTCCGGTCTTGATTTGTGAGGTCTTCTTTCCCTTTCCTGCCATATGTGAGTCTAAAAATCAAGAGTAAAAATTAAGATATAAGATGGAAACTTGATCGAGAAGTGCGAAACCAACTAAGAAACTATACAGATTGTCAAGAACTTGAAACTCAGAGAAGTTTTCTTGTGTATGTTGAGAACTAGGGTTTGTCAGTAGAGTATGCAGGTTTGAGGGGTGAGTTGAGATGAGAAGAAAGGTAAAGTGTGAAGATTTTGCTAGAGTGTTGATCTTTATAGACAATAAGGCCAACGGACACGCATAAAAATTGCAACGGCTATAACTTTCTCAGAAAAGAATTGTAACCAATGGAAGAGAATCTTTTACGCGTCATCAGCAGAGTTGGTTAGCAGAGTGTCGCATTGCCTTGCTGCGCTTTCTAGCAGAGTGATTATTTATAACTTTGCTGTGCCTTAATATTTGTAATCTATCAAACCCAATTCTCCTCTTAAGTGAATAAATTTCTTCTGGTTTTGTAAAAATATTAGCCACTTGTTTATCTGTTGAGATAAACTCCTGTGTGCCGTTCTTCTTCTGAATGTGATCCCAAATAAAGTAGTACTTGATGTCTTGATGCGTGCCGTCGTAAGCACGTCAAATTTATATTTAAGAGCACCCACTTCACTCTATAAATATGGAGTTAAAT
>JAOVYX010017043.1:10922-23123 GCA_035668315.1 Drosera spatulata | reverse complement strand
ATTTGTTTAGAGATTATTATCTCTATTCCTTATCGTGAGATTCTCAATATTTTGAGTGTACTTCCTTTTGTATTTCCCTTCTTTTGGTTAGTGGATTTTTCGTCGTTGGCGACCGCCCGTGGTTTTTCCCGTAAGGGTTTCCACATAAATTCTTTGTCTCATTTTTATTTGCATACTCGTTATTGTTTGTGTTCATTATTAACTGACCCATTCGTAACAAGTTCAAATTGAGCAGGAAAAATGTCTTAAAAAAGTCATGAGACGGGGATACAAGCATACATCAATGAGCAATCAATTACATATTGTTACGATTTAACCTTTGAAATAATCCCAAAATTATAATTTAGCAGACAATCGATCAATTCACAAGCACAATTGATAAATACAAGAACGAAAAACAATACCAGATTTACGTGGAAAAAACCCACGAGAAAAAAAGACTCATTAATCAAAGAGTCAGATTACAGTGATTTTTTTTTAGATCGCTCTCTCCTGTATATCGCTCTTGAAAACCCTAATTTTTCTCTCCCTTTATTTTTCTACATAATAAATAGGGGACAAAGTCAACAAGTCAATACCAAAAATAACAATCTTCACCTTTGACATTTACTTCACGATCCATACCAGAACAACTCATCAGCGAACTCTCGTGCCACAGTCTGGCACGTCCTTGCATTCACCTTTACGTGGTGGGGATGTTCCACCACAAACTCAGTACGAAGAAACGTTGATCAAGTCTAAGCAATGCTCAAACTTGATCTTGGGAACTATCTTGATAAGCATATCTGTCGCATTCTTTTTAATTCTGAGCACCTACTTGCAACCAACTCGCTTCTTTCCTTCTGAAAGTTTCACCAACTTCCAAGTTTGGTTCTTCTTGAGTGACTCCATTTCCTCCACCATACCTATCAATCATTTATCACGGTCATCTGATGTAATATCCGAGAATTTAGAGAATTTAAAAACGAATATATAATGTTATGATTTTTAAAATAAATCTTACTTAAAGGTTACATATTTAAATCCAATAAAATATTTAATTATTAAATCAAATATGACGATGGAATATTTGGGATGATTAATTGAACGCACCAATAACCATTATAAACAAATAACGTTACAACGTTATAACGTTATAAACGTTGCGCGATAGGACTATCGATTTGATTCCATAAACAATGGATTATGACTCGGGATGTTATATTTTCATATATGGGATAAATCTATCGATGCAAATAAATTATTGATGAGTTAATATTACGAAATTTGTGTGAATAATGGTTTGAACGAGACGCATTGTAGGACAGAGCAGGATATTTCACACACTCCCACCAAATTCTCCCATTTCCCGCTTTCTCCTTTGTCTCCACACCTCCACTCCATCAGCTTCCACTTCCACCACTGCCAACCACCATCACTCACTTCCTCCAGCCACGATCACAGCCGCCAGCATCCCCAGCCGCCTGCGCCATCATCTTCAACACCTCTCCAGCAACGCATCATCATTAGCTTCATTACTTCATCACCATACCATCTTCACGATCATCATCGACGTCACACGACGAAGAGCAGCAGCAGGCCGAGGGAAGGATCAGCGCCAGCAGTCCGATCAGAGGACATCAACGGATCCATCCGTGTGATCGTGTGCATCGAGGATCATCGTTAATCGAGGTAACCTCACTCGTCCGAGACGCCTCTTTTATTCGATCACGCACGTTCTTTACTTCCGTGCATGTTTTGGGACATGTTTTGATGTGTTTGATGTGTGTGAAATGGTTTGGATACGTTGTGGTGTGAATTGAGGGATCCATGACATTGCACGGAGGTTTTCTGGACGTTCTGGGCTGGAGAATAGTCGCGGCCGTGATCATCCTTGGTCGCGCCTGCGATGAAGGATAAAAATGGGATTTTGGCTGTACAGGGCGTCGGGCTCGCGACGACCCTGAGTCGCAGCCACGATTCGCTCAGTCGCGCCCGCGACGGTCTTCTGGCCAAGAAAACAGTGAATTCATTGATCGAACCTTAAACCTAAGTGCATATTTGAGATATATAACCCATACGCATGGAAATATAACGTGAAATGTGCATATACGATCACGTTTGACATGTGGTGGGGTATTTGGGGTTGAAATATTCCAGAATGCACCCTTATAATGTTATACCCTCACGAAAAATAAATGAAATCGAGCGCTAAATGATTAATAAAAAGGGAACGGAGGATGTGGAACATAGTTACACTATCAATGTGAACTAATGAAAAGCAAACGAATAAGAAATGTCGCCTCCTTGAATTGATAAGGACGGCATTGACATCCCTTATGGATCGGTTGGGTCGTTGGTCGTTTTCCTGGAATTATTGAGAAGGTCGAACATGGTGTCCCTTCTTCGATCCATTGCGATCATCTATTTCTTTGAATAGCCTTGGTGTCCTGAGTTTGAGTTATTGCACTCCTATATTATCCTCTGAGTAATCGTCACGGGTGAGAACTAGCTAGGGAGCGATGGGCATCCCCATCCTTTTTGCATGCATGCTCGCAAACGATACCACAGTAAATGCGCACAACAGATGTAAGGCGACGCACAGAGTAGGCAGGTGGGAATATACCAAATCTATTGGGTAACGCGGCTGACGATTGACATCTTATCTCTGCACTCCGAGTCGGTCATATTCTTGAAGTTGTGGCTTCTGAGTCGTGTCATGAACCCTAATTAAATACAAAAGAAAAGAATGACTCTTAAAAGCGATACGAAACCATATTAAGCAATGTCAAACGATACTAATTGATATGCCGCTCATATTTTCCTATATTATATAAAAATATTTTAGGCACTTTCGGCGGGCGTCATAACCGTTAGCGGAAGTTCCCTGTAATTGAGATTCATACACATGAGGTTGCTGAACTTCATTAGCTCATGGTTATGTTTTTCAATTGCAGATATGCCCCTTACAGCACCTGAACGCTCTTAGTGTGAGTTTGCATGCATATAGATGATCTCACGTACTTCAGATATTATAGCAGATCAAATGTGTATTGTGTTTAATATAATAATCGATCTGTATTGCTTCTGCTCCAATGATGTAATTAAAACAGATATTCGGGACTGTAAGTTATGAATTTGGCTACTGTTTATAGTTTCCTTGACTTCTATACCCCTAAAACCCATTCGATTTTTTTAGCCTTTTCATGGATCGAGTCCGTGATGACATAACGCTCACGTGTCTTCCGGCACGGAAAGTCGGGGGCGTTACATCTGAATTGATAGTCTCATGGTAAGAAGTGGGATCACCTCCACCAGCAACCAACGCGAAAGCAAGCATGTCTTCAAACCCATATCTCTTAGAAACCTTCGAATTCCGCTTTCCTCTACCTAAGATAATATTGTAGGACTTCTGCTGCTGCATTGAGCCTGTATCAGCTACAACCTACTCAAACTAATCAACTTGATCTACCTGATCAATCTTTGTCGAGCCCTACTGATCAGAAACCGACTCATTCGCCTCTAGAAGATTTATCTCGATCTGCTTCTCCTTGACATTAACTTCCCCACTGTTTTGTTTCACCATGTGATCCTCATCAAAAAAAACACATCTTTGCTGACCACTTTCTTCCTTGCTATAAGATCCCACAACCTATAACCGTTCATATCATCCTCATATCTAAAAAAGATGCATTGTTTTGATCTAACATCTATCTTAGATCTCTCAAAGCTCTGCACGTGAATATAGGCAAGACATCCAAAAATTCTCAAAATAGAATAATCAACAGGTTTTTCAAACCATACCTCTTCTAGAATGTGATGATCAATGGCTAAAGATGGACTTCTGTTGATGAGATATCAAGCTGTGTTAACTGCCTCTGCCTAAAAATTCTTAAGCAACCCTGCGTTCAACCTTATGCATCTACCTCTCTCTAGCAAAGTCATGTTCATCCTCTCAACTACTCCATTCTACTCTGGCATACCCTTGACTGTGAAGTGGTTGATGATACCCTCATTTTGCAGAACTAGATAAATTGATCATCTGTATATTCTGTGTCATTATCAGATCTGAGATAGTTCAACTTCTTATCTGACTGAGTCTCAACTCGTGCCTTCCATTGTTTCAAGATGTTGAACACCTCTGACTTCTACTTTATGAAGTATACCCAAACTCTCCTAGAATAGTCATCAATGAAACTCATAAAGTACTGTGCTCCACCTATTGAAGTGTCCTTGATAGGCCCTCAGATATCGGAATGTATATAATCTAATACCTCCTTACTAGAATGAGATGTTATCTTGAAGCTCACACGACGTTACTTCCCAAGAACACAAAATTTACAGAATTCTAGCTCACCTGATTTCACCCCCTTAGCAAATTTCTCTTGTGAAGATGTCCCATACCACCTTCACTCAAATGCCATAGTCGCATATGCCAAAACTTGATGTCATCACTAGCTGAGTCTGAACCTGAAGCCGCTGCAGCTCCACCCAAAACTATGTTCCCTATCAATCTGTACAAGTTCCCTGTCTTCTCTGCCTTCATAACCACCAGCGATCCTTTTGACACCCTCATGACGCCATCTCTGATTGATACCCCACAACCAACTGAGTCTAAAATGCCGACTGATATCATATTTTTCCTAAGGTGTGGGACATATCGAATATCCCCCAATGTTCTGACTACCCCATCAAACATTCTGACCTTGATAGTTCCAATCCCAACAGGTCTACACACCGTGTCCCATTAACACTGAACCTCCACTGCATGACGTCAGTGTATCAAACCACTCTATCACATGACACATATAAAATGAGCACCCGAAATCTATAATACACTCATTTAACAAAGTATTACCTCGAGCTGCCAAAACTAAACTGTGGGACTCTGCAACTCCTGAAGCCACGTAAAGATCACCATCGTTATTGTTCACATTCTCTGCTATACACGCAGAACTGGATGATTTCTCAGACAACTTGTCTTTATTTTGAGGACATTGTGTTTTCATGTGCCCCTTATCATGACACTTGTAGCACTCCACCTGGAATAAGTCACGAGGGCCTCGTGACCTCGATCTGGATTTTCCTCTACTACCCTTATTTTTTTTTATGATTTCTACTTCTGTTCTCTGACTTAACAAAATATCTCTCCAGAACTACAGGAACCTGTAGAATTCAGCTTGCTCACATTAAGAATTGCTGATGTCATCTCTTCCACACTTAATTTGTTTTTGTCTACAAGTAAAGTGATCTTCAATATACCATAGGAATTAAGAAGTGATAGTAAGATCAATGTCTGATCCTCCTCCTCAACTCTAACATTTAAACTAGTCAGTTGTATCACAAGCCGATTAAATTCGGCAATATGGTCATTAAGATCCGTCCCTTCCTTCATCTTGAGGTCAAATAGATCCGCCTTCAAAAAAAGCTTATTTGATAATGACTGGATTTGTAAACAGATTCTAACTTCTCCCATATCTTCGCTGGTGAGACCTCGTTCAGAACCTGATACTTTACCTGTGACATCAGGCTTAATCTAATGGTAGCTACAGCCTTTATTTTCAATTCTTCCCAATCATCCTGTTTCATATCTGCTGGCTTGATTCCTTTTAGAGTCTTGAACAATCCTTTTTGCACAAGAATGTCCTTGATCATATTTTGCCAAATGCTGCAATTATTCTTTTCATCAAACAGTTCAATCTTAAACTTAACCGTGTTTATCATTGTCTCAACTTCAAAAACAATAAAATTCTAACTTTCGAAATATTAATTTCGAATCAACTAGAAAAACCCCAATCGAAAAATCGAATCTACGAAACCCTAAATCCAAATTTCCCCCATCACCAAACTTCCCGAGACCACCCAATCACCCAATATTCCCACTGTTTTGATTCCACTGTTTTGGAAGTGGCGGCGGCGGACTCCGGCTGCTCTGGGACCGAGGCGGCTAATTTCTCCGGCTGCGTCGGGGCGGAGACGATCGGGAGGGAGGCGGCGGCGGCTCCTGTAGACCTGAGAACAGGCGCGAACTCTGGCGGTGCGGCTCGATCTCTGGGAGGCGGCGCCGGCTCGGCTGCAGCGACGGTCAGCAGCGGCGGACTCCGACAGGAAACAGCGACGACAGCGAGCGGGGATCTGGCGGCGATGACTGGTGGATCTATGGCGGCGGGGATCGATCTCCTCTTGCGGCTGAGGATGGGACTCCGACGGCCGTGGCTGTTGATGGCGGGGCTAGGACGGCGATGACGACCTTCGGGACGACGGGATCGGGCTGTGTGCTATGGATCTCTTGCTCTCAGGCGGCGTCGTCCAGTGACGCTGGGAGCGGCGAGGTCGGCCACGGCGTCCAGTGACAGCGGCGGTTCGGCTGCGTTTGGTGGACAGCGGCAGCGGGGAAGAGGGCGGTGGATGTCTCGCGGCGGCGGCGGATGTCTCTGGTTAATTATTCAAACAACAAAAATTAAGTTGACACTGATATCACTTGTTGCGATTCTTAATCTCAAAATTGTAACGATCAATTCACAAGCACAATTAATAAATAACAAGAATAAAAAACGACATCAGATTTACGTGAGAAAAAATCTTCACGAGAAAGAAAAAACACACGGAAAGAAAAAGACTCATTAATCAAGAAGTCAGATTAAATCATTCGAGATTGTTCTGTTCAATGTATCGTTCTTAAAAAATCCTAAGTTTTTTTTTCTTTCTTATTTTTTAGATTTATTTATAAAGACAAACTCAACGAATCAACACAAAAAAATAAAAATAACAGATATGCTCTTTATAGATTGGATGCGCACGCTCGTGAGACTGAACTGGAGGAGTTTAAACAGTAGAAACTTAAATAAAACAGTAGTTGAAGATATTTTCTAAATGAAAACGAAGGCGAAACGAGCAAAACATGTAGTTCGCAATAGAAAAGCAAGTAGCAGCCACCGATGTTTGAATCCCTAGGTTGTCAGACCCCAAAACTTTGATTATCCTCGTAGCATAGTATGTACGAACAGCAATCAAATCCAGAAGTCTAATGCAAGGAATAAAATCCTACCGCAGTTTTGCAACTTAACCAAACGTAGGCAGATATACATACTTACATGTTTGTAAATTTCGTCGTATTGGTTTCTCATCAAATCCCGTACAGTTTTTTCAATGTAAGGAGATTGATTTAAAGAACTTCAGTATCCATCTAAGAGTCTTTGGTTATCTGACTCATCTCTACAGTTGAGTAGTTGACTACGAGATGAAGCTCTCGTATTATTATCAAGGGATTCTCCTTAAAATTTTAGAATAAGGGATAATGTCGGTTTTGGTGATACTCATCACTTCCCTCGTCTTCGTTCTGTATGAACTTTTAAAATCAAGAACAAACAACCTTGAAAACAAACCTGAAATCTGTCGCCACCTAGAAGCTTGTTACTTCAGGCGAAATCTGTCGCCAACTACAAGGGGATGAAGCTCTCGCATTATTATCAAACTGCTTGGTTAGAATTTTCCCTACACAACATAAGCATAGCAAACTCAATGCTTAAAATCAAAGAAAAGTCGATAGATAATTACAGCAATAAAGCTTTTCAGCCCGGGCCAGATGGGAACCTTTGATTCTGGCTGAGATTTTCTTGCTCACTCAAGCAAGGCCAATCGAAAGCACTCGGTTTTGCATCTTCCATCTGCCATCGGTCAATTCGAAGGAAATCAGAATTCAGATGGACAGCTACAAGGCAATCTATACTCATACCACAGTTATGCTGAACAAACCCTATAGAGCTCTAACTCAAGAAATCACATAACCAGCAATGAAACACCAGCCTGGAAATACCCTGCTGGCGAAAATTCTGCCGACCATAGGGTTATCTATTAATGCAGAAGGAAATCAAGGGAGTACATTATTGCATACGTTGGGAAGGGATTCAAAGAGTCTTTCAGCATCAGCATTAAGCAACTTCTTTAAATAGAGTCTTGAACTAGCATCAAGCTGTTAACAGAGGTAAGTAAACATATGGTGAGAACACCATTCCCATCAATAGTTCAAATTGAGCAGGAAAAATGTCTTAAAAAAGTCATGAGATGGGGATACAAGCATATAACAATGAGCAATCAATTACTAATGCTCTTTATAGATTGGATGCGCACGCTCGCGAGACTGAACTGAACGAGTATAGACAGTAGGAACTTAAAAAAAAACAATAGTTGAAGATATTTTCTAAATGAAAAAGAAGGGAAACGAGAGAAGATGTAGTTTGCAATAGAAAGCAAGTAGAAGCCACCGATGTTTGAATCCCTAGGTTGTCAGACACCAGAGCTTTGGTTATCCTCGTAGCATAGTATGTACGAACAGCAATCAAATCCACAAGTCTAATGCAAGGAATAGAATCATACAGCAGTTTTGCAACTTAACCAAAGTTATGTAGATATACATACTTACATGTTTGTAAATTTCGTCGTACTGGTCATCTGACTACATGTGATACCTTCCTACTATACCCCGGGCCAGGTGGGAACCTTGGATTCTGGCTGAGATTTACTTGCTCACTTAAGCAAGGCCAATCGAGAGGAATAAATTTCGTCGTACTGTAAATTTTAAGGGTCTTTAGTCATCTGACTCATCTCTACAGTTGAGTAGTTGACCATCTAGAAGGAGATGAAGCTCTCGCATTATTATCAAGGGATTCTCCTTAAAATTTGAGAATAGGAGATAATGTCGGTTTTGGTGATACTCACCACTTCCCTCGCCTTTGTTCTTTGTGAACTTTTAAAATCAAGAACATGCAACCTTGAAAATAGACATAAAATCTGACACCACCTAGGAGCTTGTTACTTCAGACGAAATCCGTCGTCGTCTACAAGGAGATGAAGCTCTCGTATTATTATCTAGGGATTCTCCTTAAAATTTGAGAATAGGGGATAATGTCGATTTTGGTGATAATCACCACTTTCCTCGCCTTCGTCCTTTGTGAACTTTTAAAATCAAGAACGGACAACTTTGAAAACAAACCTAAAATCCGTCGCCACTTAGAAGCTTGTTACTTCATGCAAAATCTGCTTGGTTGGGGTCTTCCCTACACAGCGTAAGCATAGCAAACTCAAAGCTTAAAATCAAAGAAAAATCAATAGATAATTACAGCAACGATCCAAAGAATGATCCTAAGATACATCTCCATGAACTACAAACATATTCATATCATTAATAAATAATGAAAATTCGGGGCGTTACAGTCCAGAAGATAATCTGCAAAGGATTTGTCACTTTCCTCGAAATTGACAAGTTGTACACGAACAAATTTGTATCATGGCATCGACTATCATGCATCTTTAACCAAACTTGAATCTTTGATAGGGGCCAGCACCCCTGGTTAATACGAAACCTAAATTGTTTTTCTTCATAATCATTCAGTCTGAACAAGCTTATTTTATCATCTCGAAGGCTCCTGTTTAACAAGTTAATTTTTCTTGTAGATGAGAGATGAACTTGAACATCTGCTGGACGATGACAATGATATGACTGAGATGTTTTTTCAATGCAAGGAGATTGGCTTGAAGAGCTTCAGTATCCATCTAAGGGTATTTGGTCATCTGACTCATCTATGCAGTTAAGTAGTTGACCACCTAGAAGAAGATGAAGCTCTTGCATTATTATCAAGGGATTCTCCTTAAAATTTGAGAATAGGGGATAATGTCTGTTTTGGTGATACTCGCCACTTCCTTTGCTTTCGTTCTTTATGAACTTTTAAAATCAAGAACAAACAACCTTGAAAACAAACTTGAAATCCGTCGCCACCTAGGAGCTTGTTACTTCTGACGAAATCCATCGCCACCTACAAGGAGATAAAGCTCTTGCATTATTATCTAGGGGTTCATCTTAAAATTTGAGAACAGGGGATAATGTCGATTTTGGTGATACTCACCACTTCCCTCGTCTTCGTTCTTTGAGAACTTTTAAAATCAAGAATAGACAACCTTTAAAAAAGATCTGATAGCCGTCGCCACCCAGAAGATTGTTACTTTAGGCGAAATATGCCTGGTTGGGATCTTCCCTATACATCATAAGCATAGCAAACGCAATGCTTAAATCAAAGAAAATTCAATAGATAATTACGGCAACGATCCAAAGAATGATCCTAAGATCCATGAACTACAAACATGTTCCTGTCAAACGGGAAAACATTTGTTCTCTTCGACATTAATACAAAACAAAACACTAATGATAGGAATGTGTAACCCTCTACTTGTATAGAAATTGATGAACAAAGCTTACAAGTATTAGCCATGATGTAGTTAATGTGCTTACCCAGAAAATTAGTTAGAAATCTGCAGTGTAGATCAGATGCTGCAGAGCAAACGAGCACAGATGGAGAGCATTGTGGGCCATCAGATGCAGACTACTACAGAGAATTTCGACAAAGCAACTAAGACATACATGGACAACAAAAGACCTGCAAATGTTTCAGGATCTAGGATCAATTCTTGCGGACAAGGGGCAACACAGCAATGCATAAAGGATTGCATCAGATCTGGTGCAGACAAGGTTGTAGCAGTAACTGGGTGTAGACGATGTCTCAACGGTACTGAGTACAGATTGAGTTGCAACAGATTGGAGTGCAGCAGAGATGGTTGCTAAGGCTGGGGCAAAAGTCTGAGGATTGATGACATCGAAGATTTGAGATTCAGAGTGACAGCACGAAGATTAGAAAAAAGTGAGCTGTCAACATCAGTGAAGGAGTCACATATGACAAGCTGTCACCATCGGGTCAAGTACAGTCACGGGTTCATTCCCTCAGCCTATAAAAGGGGATCAAAGAGCTCAAAAAACAGTGCTATTGAACGAGAGATTGAACGTACAAAGTGTGAAAAAACAATCTAAATTCAAAGACTGTTCAAGTGAGCTGAATTGAGGAAGAACAGAAAGAAGAGGGTTTATTAGTATGCATTGAAGAACAGAAGGTGCAACAGAGTCCACCAAAAGATTTGTGCAAAGGGTCTAGATTCTTCGTCTTTGACAAGTTAGCTACCTTGTAAAGGGGTTGTCTTGTAAGTCAAAAATAAGAAAATAGTGAACTCATTTCTTGGATTGACTAAGCTGGTCACCAAGAGAAGACTGAACTAAGCTCTCGGTTATCAGTTGATAACGAGTGTCTGAACCAATATAAATCATGTGTTCTGTATTTGCTTTTCATTGTTTTGAACTGTTAGAAGTGTAAGAAATCAATCACAACATTAAACAGAGACAAACTCTCAAAATTTGAGTCTCTACTGCAGACCTTCTCAGTGGTCTGCAAAAAACTTCAGTGTATTGAAATCCACTATTCCGCTGTATTACACTGAAAAATTTTAAACAACCTATTCACTCCCCCTTCTAGGTTATACCTATGGATCTTATAAATAATTTCGCCTCAATAACCCCTCGAACAATGCGATCGAGTCACTATAACAATTATGAAATCACATCACTGATCTACGGTGTTGATCGTCTCACTTCATAACCCAAATATAATCAGCAAGATCTTTTTGAGAATCATGTCACAATTTAAATTGGACAACAAAAAACCAACCCAACCTACAACAACTTGTTACTATACATCAAAACAACGACGACGACAACTATTACCACCACTCAGTTTCTCCCATCAGGACGAGTCTGAAAAGAACGAAATATACACAGTCTTATCCTGATCCTGATCAAAGGGAGACAATTTTCTGACTACACAACAAAACAACGCCTCGAAAAAATAAAAACAAGCACCGGAACCACAAAGCGATCCCATTTAATATACATTATTCAAAACAACACTGCATTCAACGATGAATAAAATAGTTACATGCGATTACGCCCACCCATATACGAATTGATTAAGATGAAATGGAGTGGAGATTGAATAACAAAGAAATCGTGCCTATGATGATGATGATGACGACGAAGAAGAGCGAGTTGATGATCGTCGATGACTAGTCGAAATCGATGGCGTGATGTCGACGAAAGACAATGCCGGAATTGCCGAGGAACTAATGAACCAATCCAGGGAGAAAATAATTAAACATATATTAACACACAAAACAGGTAGAAAATAATTGAATCAATCCAACGGGTATCTTCAGTATCAATGACTCGAGGATCAATTATTTTATTCCCAACAAAAATAGAAAACTTGATAACCAATCCAGGGAGAAAATAATTAAACATATATTAACACACAAAACAGGTAGAAAATAATTGAATCAATCCAACGG
>JAOVYX010017043.1:0-10822 GCA_035668315.1 Drosera spatulata | reverse complement strand
GTATCTTCAGTATCAATGACTCGAGGATCAATTATTTTATTCCCAACAAAAATAGAAAACTTGATTCAACTATGAGTCCTTAAAAAACAAGAAATACGAAACCCAAGTTCTATTTTGGTTTTTCAATAACACAGCAAAATCAATGGGTCTAATGAATAGCAATAAAGAGATTTTGATGGGTCTAATGAATAGGTCATTGGAATGGGTCGTCAGAGTGGGTCGTCACGGTCGAGGGAATGGGTCTTGGATTTTAAGGGAGTTGTCGAGACTCGGAGAGGGAGAGGAGTAGATCAGGAGACCCGCATAACATTTTTTGAAAACCCTAATCTTTTTTTTGTTTTTATAAACCAGATTTTAAGGTTTTTTAGGATATATATATATATATTTGAATTAATCACGTTTTTTACAAAAATAAAAATAAAGGTATAGTACTCAAATTCCGAATTAATCGTGTATTATTCGCGATTTAAGCGAAAAATTCTGTTATCATACGACACTTGAAAAAACCGCGGATGTTTCGATTTAATTGCGAATTAATCATGTATTTGATAACAATGTCTGTAATAAATACGTTATCAAGAATAGACAGTCCTCAGGAGAATGATGTTAATAGAGATTTTGCTAAGACTTATAGTCCTGATGATAAACCACGCTTGAAGCGTGAAAGTCCAATAGGTACAAAAAACAATATACCACGTAAAAGAAAGAGTGATACAAGAGACACAGAATGAATTATCCCTTGAATAGCATAATGTCCTTGATAAGATTCCACAACCTGAAAATCAAGAGATCTCGATCAATTTTGTAATACCCCAAAAAAATGCTTAAATGGTTTGATAGTATTACCTATACCAACAAGGTGCACCTTCCTGTTCGGTATCCCATCACTTTAAAACTCCACAGTTAAATGTGCTTAACACGGAGTAATGCTGGGATGAGTGACCTCCGGGGAAGTTTCTCAGGACGTGCGCGAGTGAGGCCTAAGCGCACTGAAAGGACTAGTGTTGGTCTATGGGACCAGTTGTCAACCTGACGAGCGGTTCTTGATGACGACCCGATAGTAAGGATTTGGCCGGGGTGTTACAGTATGGTATCATAGCAACCCTGCGACCGCGTACTGGATCTATGGATAAGAGGTCCAGGTCAGCCCCCTAGCGGGGGAAGGTTTTGGGGTTGTTTGTAGTGTTTGAAGTCGCAACGAGGACGTTGAGTTCTTTAAGTGGGGGTGTATGTAATACCCCAAAGAAATGCTTAAATGGTTTGATAATACTACCTATACCAACAAGGTGAACCTTCTTTTTCGGTAGCCCATCAGTTTAAAACTCCGTCGTAGTTAAGCGTACTTAACGCGGAGTAATGTTGGGATGAGTGACCTCCTGGGAAATTTCTCAGAACGTACGCGAGTGAGGGCAAAACGCACTGAAAGGACTAGTTGGTCTGTAGGGCCAGTTGTCAGCCTGACGAGCGGTTCTTGGTGACGTCCCGGTAGCAAGGATTTGGCCGGGACGTTACAAATTTTGTGCATACAAATCAATCGAAAAGATGCCATTGTTGATGACATATTTGCATACGTCATTACATCAAAAATTTGATATGTCTCCCGAACCCAGAAAAATTTAGGAATGCGAACAAAGGAGGGATTGATCAAAATTGAAAGATAGAATCAAGATAGAATTACAATCTTTGTTTAAAAGAGAAGTGTTTGGGCTTGTAGTTCCAATAACAATTGCTTTATCCCTATTGAAAATAAATGGGTTTTCTTTCGAAAACAAACGAAAAAAATGAGATTGTGAGATATAAGATTAGATTAGTAGCAAAAGAATTCTCACAACTATCTGATGCAGATTATGTGAAAACATAGTCTCCTGTAATGGATGGAATCACTTTTTATTTTCTCATTGGTTTGACAACCAATGAAAAATCTTAAAATTAGGTTCATAGATGTTGTGATGGTATATTTATATTGATCCCTTGATAAGGATATGTAACACCCCGATTTTCTATAACATATTAATACATACTAATACAAATGACGTCACTACCGCTGAGTCCCAAACCCCAGGTAGGCAGAAATTACTTAATCGGTTTAGGTACAAAAATAAATAAAATACATTTAGGCATAACTAATAATATTATCAAATACATTGAAAACTTTTCATTTATTACATATTTACTTAGTTCATAAACCATAATATAGTAGATACATATTAGCACCATAATCTATATCACACATGCCCGTCGTCTCTAACTCCTGAAAACACAGAGAAGAAAAAAACACAAAAAAATAGTAATCGTGAGCCATATGAGCTCAATAACATATCGGCCTCCTTACCAAGGATTACATGAGAGAAAAAGGTAAGAAAATAAAAGAGAAAATGACCACTTAAATTCTTCGTTCCACCACTCTGAAACTTACCGTACAAATCAGACATTCACAATTATCATCTTAAAAACACAATAAAGACAAACAACAGATATCCTCAGTGTTCATATTGTGCCCTTGGCAGGACTTATTCAATTTCAACTTTAGTAAGAGGGACATCCGCGAAATGGGATCAGCCAAATCGGAGCCCAAGGTCTCTTGCAATGAAAAACGATCTCACAGGGTCGATGAAAGAATGTCACCACCAAGTCACTGCATAGCACAAATGACATACACAACGCTCCTTGTATTTTATACTACGGAGTTATCTCACAAATTATGGATTTAGATTTCTTTTACTCGCTCATCTTTAATATACCAGTAAAAAAGGCATATCGTACACTACACAACAACACTATACAGCGATCAGTATTTAACACACAACAGTTACAGTTAATATTTTATATCAATCATATTTAGTGACTATGTCCAAGATTTCAATGCATATTATTATGCTCACGGTATAATAATACGCATCGTCACACACAATAAATCTAAACGTTATCTTTTTATTGTAACTTCCTCACACACACGCTCAGCTTGTCCTTTATGTCTCAACGAACGGAGTCTCCAGGTCCTTTAACATGATAGGATTCACATATTAATATATTTGTTTGTTCGCGTTACAGAATTAAACATATTTATTCGTATTTCATGAGAAATAGTCATATTAATATTATGAGGTGATGTTGAGCTTTAAACAATCATTTGTCCATGATTATGATTTTTAAATTAAATATCATTAGTGTTATTTGTAAATGTTTGGAGTTGTTTTATGATCAAAACGATCATTCTCGATCCAGATGGTTCTGAGATGGCATCCCGACATCTACGACGGACATCTCGATCTCTGAAACGGACGTTCCGGCCTCTGAAATGAGCTTCCTAACCTCTGGAATGGGTGTCCTAAATTCTGTTCAATATGACATTTCGACGTCTTGAAATCTATAATTTCTTGTATACAACTCCAAAAATTATTCTGTAAAATTTTAAATAAATTAGACTCCATTATCTTTCCACTGAATTAAAATTTTCATCATAAAATCTTATCAATAATAGCAATTAATTAGTTCAAGTTTATATTTTCTGTTAGTTTGGATAGTTTAATCTTACTTCACTAATTAATTCATAACTTTGTACATACAACTTCAAATGATTATTGGTAAACTATTCTGGAAACTAGACTTTGATATCTTTCCATTGATATAAGTCTTGTCATTTAAAACCTACTGTATAATTTTATATCAAGCCACAAACTTATCCCTGTAACCAGTTTTTATAGGTTGACATATCTGCACGTTTTGATTATATCTTAAAATTCACAACTCCGAATCATGATCTATTAACTTCATTAAAAATTAAACATGTGAAAATTTAACATATATTAATATTAAAATTTATCAAAGAGTGTATAATTATCATCTTTTGTTAATAACAATAAAGGATCCTCGTTGCAATCGCTTTACCTCCTGGTTTCTCATCTTCTTCACAAGTTTCTCCTTCTTCTCTTCTCTTATTTAACTTTAATCTTGTATGATAACGAGTGTTTTTTTTTTTTTTTTTTTGTGTTTGTAAGAGATTTTCAAGAAGAATAGAGCTTGTATTTATAAAAAAACTAAATCAATTGAAATAATTTAAGTAGATAATTAGTGGGTATTTAGTGGATAATAGTGGGTATTAATTTAATTTAGGTGGAATAGAAATTGACATAAAGAAATATAAGTACCAAATTTTGGTTTACATTATTTTTGTATAAATAGGATATTTTCGTATTAAGATCGTATTTTCCAATATTTATGTATTAAGGTTGTATTTCATTCATATTTTGCATTCTTTTCCCATTATATCATCAAACAAGCCTTTAACCCAGTAAAATAAATTATAACATATAATAATTTAATATTCACGTTAATTATCGTAAAACTAAATTTTACAAAAATTTTCGAGTCCTTATAAGATATCTATATGAGAATCCTGAAGAGACACAAAATCCATTCAGTTATACTCATTTAAACTGCAACAATCGTTGTATGGGTTAAAACAATCTAGTCGTATGTGTTATAATAGACTCAATAAGTATTTGATTAAATTGGGATACAAGAATAATGATATATGTCTATGTGTTTATAAAGAAATCACAAGATATTTTTACTATCATCAGTGTGTGTGTGAACGATCTCAATCTTGTAGGTATTATACAAGATCTCATAAATACAGTTTTTTCTTGAAGAGTGAATTAGAAATGAAAGATCTTGACAAGACTAAAATTTTTCTGGGCATATAAATTGAACACTTAACAAGTGAAATTTTTATCCATCAATCGTTATACACTGAGAAGGTCTTTTCTCGATTTTATATAGACAAAACTTTTCCCTTGATATCTTCAATGATTGTTAGATCATTAGATATCAAGAAAGATGAGTTTCGACCTCCATAAGAGGGAGAAAAACATCTTAGATGTGAAGTTCCTTATTTAAGTGTGATTAATACGCTTGTAAATCTTGCTAATTGCAAAAGGACGGACATTGCTTTTGCGGTTAACTTATTAACAAGGCATAGTTCAGTTCCGACAAGAAGACACTGAAATGGAATCAAATATTTCATGCGATATCTTCGCGGAAGCATTGATACAGGGCTTCTTTATTCAAGAAGAGTGAAATCTACGCAAGCTGGATTTGCATATGCTGGGTACTTGTCAGATCCATATAAAGCAAGTTCACAAACAGATTATATGTTCACTTCTGGAGATACTGTAATATCGTGGAGATCGATGAACCAGACCCTTATAAGAATATTGTTGAGTCAAAACCATGATTTATAGAAATTAAGTTATAGAAAAATTCATGTTTAAGAATGTGCTAGTATGCACCAAGATTGAAACTCGTCTGCTAAGAAAGTAAGCATGCAATGAGTACGCAGTAAGATTGATTCAAAAAGGAACACAGCAAGACTGGTTCAAAGAGAAACCCAGTAAGGCTGGTTTAGTAAGTCTGACAGCATTGAGATCATGAGTAAAGAGACAGTAAGGCTTGAGCATTTGGGCTTGTGCATAAGAAATGGTTTATCCTGAATTGCTTCTGATCGAAAGGATTACTATAATAAGGTTGAGAGATAGTAAGGCCAAGAATAACAGAAGGGTCCAAATGAAGACAGGATTCACGTGGGATCCTTTGCATAGTCCATTGTCCTTTCAATATTAGGAACACAAGTCACGACTTTTGTCTAAGATGATTACAAGGTGGCATGAAAATGATGTTTCAGATAAAGGACGACTTTGGTATCGATTACGATTTTAGGATTGTTTATAATACAAAAGGTGATGCGCAAGATTGTATGGGATTTGAACCCACGAATCTCTATTGCTCTGAACTGAATACTCGCGTAATAAGACTCCCAATGAAGAGAAGTGAAAAGTTGATTGCTCAAGATCTAAACCAGAAATTTGAAAGCAGAGTTTGAATAGCGCTGGTATTCTATAAACAAGATCAAGAAGCTGCTTCAAGTCTTGCAGAGGAGAAGAAAAGTTCTTGAGTTCTATTTGTATTGTCATTTACACAGTGCAAAGTGACAGGTTGATTATGAGATAAAAACAATCGCACTTAATGTTATCTTCATAATATATCACACTGATAATCAAGGGAAGATTAGAGTAAGGGATATAGCCATATTTTAGCTATATTGTCTAATCAGTATAAAAACTTTTGTGTTTGTACATTACTACTTTCAGTATCTAGAACTTTACTACTAATCAAGTTTACTTAGAACAAAACTAAAGAAATCAGCATTACTGTAGTAAGGTTATGTATTATTATAGTAATCTCTGAACAACTCTGCTGTCAATCTAATTTTGATTAGATTATAAGTTTTCGAAAAAGAGACTATTCATCCCCGTCTAGTCTCATAGCAAGCTATATTGGGACTTTCATTTCCAACTATTTAAAGCTTATTGCAATGCACGAGACTAGTAAAAAAATGTGTGTCATTAAGATCCATGATACAGCATTTACAGGAATTATGTGAGATGTTTTCAGTTCGTGAAAAACGTAGAATCTTATATGAAAATGATGTAGTTTATATTGCACAACTCGAAGAAGGCTATATCAAAGGTGATAGAACAAAGCTTATATTAGCAAAGTTTTTTTGGTCACATGATTTTCAAAAGGATGGCATCATCGATATGTCACAAATCCGCTCAAGTGACAACTTGATGGAATTATTTACAAAAGTATTATCATGAGCAATTTTTATGAAACTCAAACACAAGACAGGAATGAGAAGACTTAATATTCTTTTTTAATAAAATCCCAATGTTTAAGGGAGTTTTATTTAAGGAGAAGATCGAACACTTTTTTCTTCGTCAAAAAATTATCCCACTGTGTTTTTCTGACAAGATTTTAACGAGACAATCTTATTAGGTGATAAAATACATCAATAAGGAATATTATAAATTATAAACATAATGATCCCTTGAAAATGATATATTTATACCTAAGTCTAGATATTTTCATTTGATTTACCTACTTTTGAGGCTATTAAAGAAGCATACCTAATTAGTCATTAATTAAACCTAATCACCTTAATTATGTGATAAAAGATTAGGTGTTAGTTAATCACTTTGAACACTATAAATAGAGCTCATTTATAAGGTGTTATGTACATATTTTTAAGAAAAGAAAATCTCTCTTTCTCTCTCTAAAAAATAGTTTAATTAGTTTGTCAATGATCCAATAAAATCAATTCGGATATATCAGCGAATTGGTACATCCGATGTGAGCACTAGTTCTATAACAATATCCCAATTATATAATAGGTAAAATAGCATTTAATCCGTCTGAAAATTCGACCTTTCGCATTTTGTCTCGCTCAACTTTGGAAATAGGCATTTCACTTCCTCAAACTTTGAAAAAACCTTGATCTTGACACATGATTTTCTGAAAGTATATATTTTTTTGGCAGAACACACCCTCGTAGAAGGACATGTGCTTATTTTTAAAGTTGAGAGAGATAAAGTACAAATGGTTTAAAGTTTATGGGGATTAAATGTATTTTTCCTTATATAATAACATCATAATTGATTCTGGAAAAAGTATTGGGTGCCTATTTCAAATTGAGACTATGATTATATGATACATAAATCATATATCGTATGGGATCTATGTAGCATATCACATATATTTGTCCTAGTCGAAGATAATAAAAAAAAAAAAAAAAAAAAAAAAAAGAAACTACCCACAATTTAAACCCTTCGGCCAACATCTTCATTCCCCTTCGACATGAACACAACACAGAAGCAGTTACGTTCCCCACAACCCCATCTCTTCTTTTCCGTTTAGTTTCTCGTTCATCGATCAGTATCTCCACCCATATGATTAACAATAATCTTATTTTATTTCATCAATTAATTGATATAATAGGATTAGGTTATCATGTCCATGTGTTACTCGTTGATTGCTGATTCGAGATGTGATCCGACGCACTGATCACATTGTTAGAAAAAAAAAATCGTTTATCAATAAACCAATATTTCTTAATATGACTCACAAAGATGAGAGCAAAACAACCTTCATAAAATCTGATCTCCGGATTCTTTTGCTGCTGCTGTTATTTTCTAGTATAAATCAAACTTACGTCTCACATACTCCAAATTCCGAAACTCAAGCTTAGAACCTCAGAGGCATGACTAAGGCTAGGCTAACAGGTCGAATCGATTATCGAAACCGATCGCATTAATTATTAAATGATTTGATTTTGATTTATAAAACAAAATCGATTATTTAATATAAAAAATCGAACCAAATCGATTAACCGATAATAAACCGATTATCCGAATCATTTAAAATTAATTATCATAGTTGTTTTATATAAGAATGTTAAGTTTAAAAATCAAACACATCATATTATTTTAAACCTAAAATAGCCTAATATCTTTAATATTGTGGATAATGTCTTTGCGTGTTAGAAATGAAAATATAAACCATCAATCATTTTTTTTTATCGAATATTTTTTATTATGTTAATAAGAAAATCATTTTTCCATATATTTTTGTTATAATTTATGTCGTGTTTTTTTAACTCGTTATATCTAATTCATTTTTATAAACATGTGCGATACAAATTTATAGAGTTATTTTAATAAATAATATTATTTTATAGAGTTATAATTATAGAGTTATTTTATAGAGTTATAATTATTTTAATAAATAATATTTATAATTATCATCACGAAATATTTAAGACGAAACAGTATGAAATTATTTAAAAATCATATAAATAAAACCGTTTAAAAATCGAAAAAATCAAAACGATTAATAAATAATTTTAGTTTGAAAATTTAAGTCCATTAATTCATCGATTCGGTTTGGATTTTGAGTTGTAAATTTCAAACCAATAAAAAACAAACCACTTAATCCGATCCAATTGACACCCTTAGACATGACATGGATGAATTCAATTGTTCATGAAACCGTATAATTTCATAAGCGGCTTGCACAGATTGTAGGAGTCGAAGGAAAAAAGCTAAACCACAACCAATGCTAGACAAGTTATGCAGATTCAACCGCTAAATAAAAAAAGGGATTCTATTGATGATATTGGGAGCAACAGTGGGTAAACAAGAGGAGGAACCATCAATTAGCAAAATCAGAGCGCTGACTGCCTATGCTATTATACAAAAGACCGACGAATAAAAACGGTCTGCACCTACAACCAAGGTGATGTCAACTACAACACATTATATTGAAGCCTTCGAGCTTCATTTGGCAGCTTCATTTGAATTCGAGCTTCATTTGGATCCTTTGAATCCAGGTAGACACCATCTGAGTGACCGCTTTGTATGCGCTGCTATGATCCCATCCGTCCAAGACCCATCAGTCAGTCTGCAGATCTAACTATCAACCATCAGAACATTGATTCGAAATGACAGAAAGTAACCCAATTTACATCATAAAGGGCATCCTCGGGGAGGTGCAGAACACAAGCGGCTCAACCAATATCTCAAGGAGCATATGCTAGTGTAAACCATCTCAAGGCATGATGTGCGCATAAAAGGATGTAATTGTATGAGAGAAAAATCAAGAAAGCTACTCCACATATTTAGCAGTGAACTCTCCCATGGCAACCAAAACACCATGTACACAAAACGGTGTGGACACCAATATTACACTAGTAAAAGGAATTTCAAAACTGAAAGGGGAATTATTTTACTTACATCTGCGGTAGAGAACATTCCTCCCATCTGGATTTCTTTCCCTGGTCTGCAAAGCATGACAAGAAAACAGTCTCAGCAAACTGGGGTTGCAAGCATACAACCCAAACATCCAGAGTACTTGGATAAAAGATTTAAAAAAGGATAGTTTTTCCCAAGGATGCAGCAAATACTGTCTGCGACACAACCAATGATGCAGGTATAAATTATAAGGAGTTCCCAGTTAACCAGCAAACTCCTACAAACTAGTTCAGAACAAATTTGAGAAATCCCAAGAGAGGAAAACACTGATATAGTCATCTTTAGTCAAACACAATCTTATGAAAGGAAACTAACACAGTACCTCATTCAGTGCATAACCCCTAGCCCCGAGCTGCAATTCTAGCATAAGAGGAAGCAACAAAAATGAAAGCATTAGGATTGGCTGTAAAACATTCTAACACAATAAAAATATGCAAAGATAAAAACAAACTTACCTGGTCTATAACCACCATGCGGAGGATAATAGGGAGAGGGCATTGTGGCACCCACACGGGGCAGTGGATTGTAACTAACAAAATAAAAGACAAGCACATTGAATTAACAAACAAGAACTGAAATGCATGGAGATATCATATAGAATGTTAGTTCATGACGAAGAGAACCTTGGGCCGGAGTCCAGGAAAGAAGTTTCGTTGTATAAGTGAGGTTGTCCTCTCAGAACAGGTCCAGCCTCCTGTTAACGCATATTTATGAAGATCTCGAATGAGTAATGAGAAGCAGCAGACAAACAAATGCATTTGCTAAGTGATAAACTTGCCATTGACGAAAATGTACGCTTCCTTCCAAGTGAAGGGTTGGAATAATTTATATCAACATAACCTGTCACAAGAAACAATTGAGTCACTACATTAGGTCCTAAGCATGTGGTAATTATTTAATAATTGAAACACTGAAGATGACTTTGTGGTGTTCATGCCCAAAAATGAGGAAAAAGTCATCTGGAAGTTCTCATCGTTCGTCATGCACCACATACTGGCACAATTGAAACAATCCAGTTCACAGGAAAATCTTATATAAGTGAAAATCCCGCTCCCACACAACTATTAATTGCATACGCCTTTGAACAAGAATCATATGCAATTATTCATCCTCTTATACAAGAAGAACATTGAATTACCAGCAGGATCTAAATTTAATAAATAGAACTATCAGAA
>JAOVYX010017042.1:0-23125 GCA_035668315.1 Drosera spatulata | reverse complement strand
AGGGACTGTAGGACCCTAGCGGCAGTAATGCTACGTGGGTTTTCTAGAAAAAGATCGAAAAACTCGGGGCGTTACAGTTGAATTCATAGCTTGCGGTCTTACGTTGGAGCTTCCAGAGGTCGCCATCTGCATTGAATATCCCATGGCCGAGGAAGTCCCTTAGTGGAACAGCGCTGCCTCCTTTCGGGTAGTTCTGGAAATTCATCTTCAGGACGTGTTCCACAGTCTTGGGGTCCACTGTGATCACGGCGTGGAAGTTTCCGGGGCAATGCATGGTGGTGGTGCCTGTGGGAATGGAGGTCAATGTATCAGTTGCCCATTCCAAGAGGCGGTGGTGGTTGGCCAGGAACTCAGGTGCACAGCCCAGAAACGGATAGCTTTTGAAGCCATTATGATCAGATTTTTTAGCTGTAGAAGTTGTGGCAGTTTTAGCTTTAGACGGATACAGAAAATCCAGAATCAGGAAGACCGCAAAAGAGATGAAGAAAAAGAAAATCGGCATAGCAAGCATATCAATCGTCATCAGAGAAAATACTTTCAAGCTTTTGAGAACACGATGTTAGAGAACTATTACTGAAGCATTGCATTTATATGAAGACTCAATGGGATGCATGATAACCAACTCCAGCAAATACGGAAAAGAATCCAAACAAGAAGACATAATCAATACCCTAACCCAAAAAATGTAGCATTTAGTGTTTTCAATTAAGAGCCTAAAGACTAATCACGACAAATGGAAACCCTATATCGGAGTAGTCGGACCACTAGATCGGCTCCTGGTAAGGTTTAAAGAGCATTTGACAGTAGGAGAGGATTAGCGAGGAAAAGATTACGTCCACTCATTTTATTAGGTTTCAGCATGTGTAATGTGTGTCCACGTAAAACAGATGATAGCCATGGCGTTGCTACGAGTGAGATACACGAGCAATCATAGCAGGCGATGCATTCAGAAACTGAAGCAGTGTGAATGCAAATCTTGACCCTAAGGCACTAATGATACGAGGCTAAATTCTCGCTTAAGTTGTTCCACGTGCGAGTCTGAATTCATTTAATGGTTCGAGAAGCCCAAGATGATTTGATGCAACAGTTTTGACTGGCTAACTAGCTTGGTGCATTACAGTAACAGACATTACAACAGATCAGCAGAATAATAGAACTATGCAACTGATCTAAATGGACTATACAGTCTATCCTAATCATCTGTAGGGATATCACGTCTGCAATGACAAAAATTCTCGATTCTTATTCTCACTGTGTTCACATCATCCTTCTAAACCTTGGCAGAAAATACTACTGAGTTCCAAGGACCAAAGAAGCCATGTTGAATTGATTTGGAAGTTAGACGGTCATTGGCAGCCATAGCTTATCCTAGGAACCTCGACTCCAACATATATTTTATGCATATTCTCTTTGCATATTATGAAAATGCACCCTTCCCTCTGCCTCACGTTTTTTTTTTTGGAACACTAAATAGTACTTAATCCTACAAAGCATATGATCTGTATAGACTTTAATCCGCACGCTTCTAAAGGATTTGCCAACAGGCAAGAAGAAAACATTTTTACTTAGAACTGTACCAGCTAAATAACCTAAGGACTCGAGTACTCGACACAAAGAGCCTAAAAGGTTAAAAGGTTTCAAGTCCATAGAGAATATCATTTCTTAATTCTAATCAACCATAATCCGATGTCAGCATGAGTCAGAAGGATACAGCATGAACCCCACAAAGGATGCAACTGCAAGGATGTTTAAGCGCGAGAAGGAGAAGTGGAGAACACAAAGACGTCATTGGAAGGAACCAAAGGCAAAGGGTTAACAGAATTATAGCAGAATACTCCTAAAGTCTCAAGCAACATAGATTAACAGCAGCATACCACTGTTTTCACCAGAAATTTTCTTCTGCACATGTACACAGCACAATCGTTTGGATTGATGCAACTTCAATTTCTACAACCAGCCATAAAGGACAAAATGTTGCAGTAGAAAGGAACAAGCATGGAGGACTGACCTTATGATCGATGAGATTCCAATTCATATTCGTCCCTTGCATTTTGCGCCATTTTCTTAGGCAACATATTGCTCCTTTCAGGTATGTGTTCAGCTGCATAAACATTAGTGAGGAACATCCTTGAGGAATTCAATTTCTTGACCATGAACTGGTGAAGCAATGATCCTACAATGCACTGTACTCCTCAAGTGACATTCACCATAGAACTACTGTGTATATCAAATAATCTCGATCAGACGCTATGGCCTGGTACTTTGGAGACGTCTCTCTCGTCCATCAATGTCCTCACCTTCTCAGCATCATCGAACTTTCTGAAACCAGTCAATATATTGGACATTAGAACATAATCCCCACCATACCCTCTCTCTAATTCCTGTATTCTCCTCGTCACACGCTCGGCCATTTCAACATTACCATGAAAACTACATGCACCAAACAATGTCCTCCAAATGACTACATTTTCTGTTTCCTGAGGAATCTCCAAGGCCAAATTTTCTGCTTCACTTAGTCTCCCAGCTCGCGCCAACATGTCTATCACACATCCATAATGTTTAGCATCTGGTAAAACTTGAAACTGGTCGGTCATCCTTCTGAAAAATTCTACACCCTCTTCTACTAAGCCACCGTGACTACTAGCACCAAGCAAGCTTAATAAAGTAACTCGATTTGGCCGCAATCCTTCATCCACCATCTTGTCAAATTTTCAACAGCCTCTTTCGCCATCCCATGCATTGCAAACCCTGATATCAGTGATGTCCAAGATACCAAATTTTGCCTGTGACTTATAGACAACTCCTCAAATACTCTCGATGCACTAGAGACGCATCCACACTTGGCATAAGCATCAATCAGAGAGTCAGCGAACCGAATATCACCTACATCAAAGCCCTTTTTAACTCCATAAGCGCGGATCGCTCGGCAATTTCTAAGATCCCCAAGATTCAACACAGCAGGAAAAATGCCAAACAAATGATCTCATTCAGCATAACCCCTCCAACCTTCATCATCCTCTCAAACAACCAAAAAGCCTCCCCATACTTACCACACCTCGTGAACCCTTCGATCATCCCAGTCCACAACACAACATTCTTCACCTTCCTCTCCTCAAACAAACCCCAAGCACTCTCCACCTCCCCCCATCTCACCAACCCCATCAGCATTGCATTCCACGTCAACAAGCACCTCTCCGGCATTTCATCGAACACCTTCTGCGCATCCCTCACCGACCCCAAACCCACATACATATCCAACAACCCGGTCATCACATACACACGAGACCCAAAACCCACCTTCAAAACCACCGGGTGAACCTCAATCCCATTCATCCCATCACACCCTTTGATCAAATACAAGTACTAAAGCTACCAAAACCCCGACGACCCCACCTTGCCACGTCCCGATACAACACCACCGCTTCAAACCCGAACTCCCCGAAAGCGTAATTCCTCAACATGGCGTTGATGATTTTGATCAGGGTAGTTGTGGTCAATGAGCCTGTGGTGATGAGTTGAGAGTGGATTTGTTGGGTGATGGGGCGAGATGAGGAGGGGTTGTTGAGGAGAGTGAGAAAATTGGGGTGAGTGGGGATTGGAGATTGAGAAGAAGAGGAGAGTGAAGAGGAAGAGAAGGAATGGGTGGATTTGAAGCGGATGTGTGAGGGGAGATGTTGTTTTCCAAGGCGGCGCATGCAGGGGTTTGGAGGCGGGAAAGTAAGTGGTGACGGAGCCGATTTGAACGATGAAATGGACGGCAAAGTTTGTACAGTTCTCGGTAAAGCTTCACACAAATATACCACATAAAGTAGATGGTTTATTTTACCTTCTTTATCTCAAAATAATTATAACAATTTGATCCGTGATTTATTTATTGAAATAAATTATAATTTTTATCGTGAGATGATCAAACATTATTTTTTATATAATATCGTAAAACACTAATGATATTTTAAGTTATATATTTCAACGCTGAGCCGATGACGTAATTTTCTTACGTCGTTAAGACGAATACGAACTTCCTCAAAATACATATTAAATAATATAAAATATTATTTATCGTATTTATTTTGGGACGGAGGGAGTACTACTCTTTCTTCGTGTTTACTTTTAGCATGTAAATGTAGGTTTATTTTCTTTCCCTTCCAACTTCAGTTTACAATCACATAAAATTTCTTTCTTCATCTTTTTTTTTAATTCCTAATCATACAATATTTTTCATATAAAGAAATGATGAAAAAATTTCAGGACATCCCGAAATGACAAAATGATGCAAAATAAGTTGGACGGAAGGAGTACTATTTTAAAACAATTTGATTTTCACATTTGTATGGGCAAAATGAGATACTTGCATCATAATCAAACATTATTTTTGTAATTTATCGCATAACTTTAAAATAGATTAATGTACGTATTTTGACCGTATATATATTACGGAACAATCAGATTCTCAAAATATTTATTGAATAATGTAAAAAATAAAAATGTTACATGAATAGTGAGTCGAAAGAAATATAGTACCATTAGTACAAATTTACAACAAATTATTGATGTTATGAGAAAATTAAGAGTTCGATATCTCCTAGAGGGTTGGAAGTGTCAGAATAAAAAAACACCTAAACAATAGGGGCTTTATTCGAATTTTAAATTGATTTTATTAAATTTAAAATATTTGAAATTTTATGATGAAAACTGCTCTTGCAGTAGTTTGTTCATTTTTGCAGGTAGCATCAACACTATTCCCATAGCAAGTAAAAACCAAAATCATTTTCTGTGGAGAGAACCATGAATATTATATTTTGATGGATGAGAAAACATTTTCCCCTGATTTTTTATATTTTGCTTCGGTTATATTCGTTTGAGAAATAAAATAAAAAACAAACAATTTCGTTTCATTAGATAATGAAACGAAAACAAAAAATACAAAACAAAATCGATACCAAAGTAACCAAAGTGGCCCTAAACATTGGTCCCTTCATGGCTTCATCCCATTTAAATTACATCAATTTGATTTTCGCTATTATCAAGACAAATTCCAATAAATGTCACGAGACAAACAATCTATAATTATTA
This sequence comes from Drosera spatulata, assembly GCA_035668315.1. Classification (NCBI taxonomy): domain Eukaryota; kingdom Viridiplantae; phylum Streptophyta; class Magnoliopsida; order Caryophyllales; family Droseraceae; genus Drosera; species Drosera spatulata. The sequence continues at coordinate 18,052 of JAOVYX010017042.1, read as the reverse complement.
AAGTTACATATTTTGACCATATATTTCTAAATAATCTTTAATTAAAAACAGAGAAATTGATTATAGATCAATTGGTTTCATGCTTATTATTTGAAAGGGATGCAGGTGTCTCAGTACAGGGATAAGCAGCATGATCCTTGGGTGTGGTGAGGGCTGCTGAGAATGAAAAATGAGCTGCAAATGAATGCCTCTGCTAGTTTCTTTGATACAAAGGGGGTATATGATCAATTGATCCAGAAGAACTGAAGAACCCTAAAGAGCAAGCATGGAAACGCATATGGTCCAAGGACATATTACCAAGGCAGTCTTTTTCGTATTGTGGCTTATTTTTCATGGTAATATGAGGACAAAGCGATGGTCATACGATAGAGAACTTATAGATAATGATGAATGTGAATTATGTGGAAGAGGGTCGGAGACTGTGGAGCACTTGTTTTTGTGCTGTGATTTTGCATTGCAGGTTGGATCCATTATCTTCAGCAGATTGAAACTAAGCTGCTCTGCCAAGAACCTGGTGCAATGGAGACTGTGGTGTGGGAGAATGATGACTAGAGAAACAACCTTGGCCAAAGGAAGACGAAGAATTCTAGCTGCCTTGCATTATGAAATATGAAGGGAAAGAAACTTTCGAATTTTCAAAGGGATTAGAGAAGTGTGTGGATGATGTTATTAGAAGAATAGATTACACCTGTATGGGGAATGAGTATAATGTTCTGTTTTGGTTATTCTCTTGTTGGTAGCAGGTTGTATATGGAGTTGGATCCTATGTCATCGATCCCACCAACATGAATATGCTGTTTGTGTGGTTTTTCATATATTTTTTATTTTCTTTTAATTAGGAAAATTAAAAAAAAATTAAAACTCTATTAAGAAATATCAATAAAAAAAACTTAATAAAAATAATCCCATAAAAAATTATACTCATAAATCAATCAAAATAATAACAAAAACAATCATTAAACCATCAAACAAATCTGTACCGATGAAACCGCCGAGATGTACGATTGCACCAACAGCTTCATTCCCCAACCACAGTGGATCGATTTCCGGTTGTATAGGGCAAGGGGTGTGGATGCTTAACCTGTGTATGTGCTGTATGTCGCTTTTGTGCCAGATTGGCATTAGCTCCTAGGCGCTGTTTCCAACGAGGGGTTTGCCCATGTAGATTTAGGACTTTATATCTTAATGTCAATCTAAATAGAGCGGGGAGATACATACAGTGGAGATTTTTTTTTAAAATAAAATTTTCTTCATTATTAATGAAATGATAAAATATTTTATTTAAATAAAAAATAGAGTCGATAAAATTATAGTTGGAATGCATTTGATCTTCCTATCAATAATTGTCTTTTTATCTAATCCACTGAATCAACATCCAATGATACTTTCTTGTCTTCTTTGACTTCATGTTCATTTCGTGAAGGGCTTTACCTTTTTTTGGCCGTAGCTTGGGCGAAGAGACCGGCATTCAGGTAGCGACTTTATAAAAGAAAAAGATGTGAACGTTTTATTAATGGACATTTTTTTACACCATATTTTGCCTAGAGTATAATCTCGATTATTTCTAACGTTGTACTTCTTGCCATTCGCCGCGGCGTTGGAATCTCGATCGCCGTTGCTCCAATTCGAACGAGGCATCGCAGTTCCGGTCGCTTCAAACCTACAAATGTCCGCGAGATTTGTCCGACTTGGGGCTGTGACTGCTTCATGCTGTTTTCAGCTTCTTTGCTATGCCCTCGTCGAGGATGATGAGCACATTGTAAGTTGTAATTCAATTGATTTTTAGGGATTGTGACTTGTTGTTTGTATTGGTGTTTCGATTTGTTTTTTTTTTTTTTTTGTTTGGTTTCAAATGCATTTTATCTTGATTTTTGTTTTAGGGTTAATGACTTTGGGTTTTGATGCTTTTGCACTTCACGATTTGAATGGAACGGGTGTTTGCACCAAACCAGCGGACGAAATCGAAAGTTGAGACAGTTCTTAATATCCTACCCTAGACACGAGAATCAAAGTGAGACTCGTAAATCGGTTACATGAACTTAAGAAAGCAATGTAAAGAGCAAACCTATATAATGGAGGGACGAGATATACACCAACTATCCCCTATTACTTGTAATTAATAAAGAGACTGTTTCATCATATTTTATTTGAACATAAGAGTTAATCCACCTATCAAATGAATTTTTTTTGGAAAGGAATTAGTATGGCCAAAATGATAAGCAAAATGCTGATGCAAAAGTGATTTTCATTCACAAAGTTACTTTAAGAAACAAAATCAGAAAAAAACTAAAAAGAAATCCTCCAATACTTTCTTCTGAAAAATTGATGGGCAAAATGGCTGTTGCAGAAGCATCATTTCCCTTTTAAGAAATGAGGTCTGAAGGAGTTAGGGGCGGAGCCAGAAACCTTTGATAAGGGGCGCCAACCTTTTTTTAAAATTGTCTTTACTTATATTCCAGTAAATATGGTCTTTTAAAAAAGAATAACCTACATATATAGGTGAATATAATTCATGAAATTTAACTTATTTTGAAAGAAAGAAACAGTCGAAGTGACTTTTCTTTGATTAACTATGCAATTATGCATTCATATAAAAAATTAGACAATCAAGGTTATTTTAAAAAAAGAAAGAAACAAAATCAATATTGAATAAGAAATTAAATAATTTGGATAACAAAACATCAATAGATCATAAACATGAAGAAGTACATTAAATTCGAAACGTTATAGAAATTAAATGAGACAAGATAAGAGAACTACAATATATAGAAATTAACTATGCAATTATGCATTTATATAAAACAAATTAGACAATCAAGTTTTTTTTTTTTTTTTTTGAAAAGCAATCAAGGTTATTTTAAGAAAAGAAAGAAACAAAACTAATATTGAATAAGAACTACATATAGGATAACAAAATATCAATAGAACATAGATAATAAGAACTATAAAACATAAATAATAAGAACTTTATTAAATTCAAAACGTTACAGAAATTAAAGGAGACTAGGAAAGAAAAATACAACATAGGAAATGCAATTACAGATTTTTTTATGGATAAATTGCATTTATTTTAAAATAAGATAACACTGAGATTTAATTTATTAGAGGATCCATAAAGGATTTTTAATCACAAATTAGTTAATTTAGGATAAAGAACAAGAAAGCATGAAAAAGAGTCGCAGCAGTGGAGTTTCGATCTCCTGCAAGGCATATAGCTCTTCAAGCCCCAACCATTTGACCAACTTTAGAATATGCGACATGAGTACCTCTAATTATTTATATATACTTCATAAATCATAAGGAGGCCCTTGGCCCCTGCCAACCCCCCGGCTCCGCCCCTGGAAGAAGTATCACTGTTTTCTGGTTACGATTGTTGTTTTGGTCTCTTCATCTGAATATATACATATGTATGCATAAAGAGTCAGGACACAATTTAAATAAAAAACCAAAAATTTGGGAGTCATACCAGAACATGCCTGGGGTTCTTAATAAGCGGTGTGTCTGTGATTTCGAAATTTACTATTAAGAATAGTGATTTCTCAATCGATGGTATTGTTATGTGATGGCTTGAATAGAGCGCAAGACATGATCAAGAAGTGTATGTTGTGTTACTCCTCAAAGATAACGAGAAACAACTGCTTGGGCTTATCCTCACGCAGCCACGCTAGATTGTTTTTGTTCATATTTTGTTCACTGAGTAGAGAACTTGCTGCTTCGCTGAGCAATTTCCCTTTAATAGCTTACATGGATACATTGATTAGCCTTAAACAACATTGCAGTTGCATATCTTGCTAAAAAAAACAAAAAACAAAAAAGCATTGCAGTTGCATATCTTGCTCAAATAATTAGAACATTGTCCTAACAGTAACTAAGCTTAAAAGTGTCAGCTCACAGCTTCTGCTATTTGTGTGCCGCAGGCAGCTCACAGCTTCTCCTATGTAGGCGCTTTGACATTGGGTTCTGAAAGTGCCTGGTCATGATTATGTTTGCGATAATTGTTGGTGCCAAGGTCAAGAAAGTTGGTGGCATGATGACAGGGGAGCCGGCGACCGAAGCCCCGGTGAACAGCGGCCGTAACTATAACGGTTCTAAGGTAGCAAAATTCCTTGTCAGATAAGTTCCGACCTATATGAAAGGTGTAACGATGTGGGCAGTGTCATGGAGGTTGGCTCGATGAAGATGCGGACTGATAAGAAAAAAAATCGTTGTAAAGTTGCTTGATAGATGAAGCCAAGGAATGCCACACCAAAATAGAATATATTTTTCTGTTAGTTTATTAGTGTTGATTCAAGTGTTATCTGCTTTCTGAGACGATCAATGCACATTGTTTTCTCTGTTATCAGTGGAAGTGTGAATTTGGTATGGGTTTCAACCAAAGGGTTGGGCCATTAACTTAGTGGATTCTGCTTGTTCCACTGAAAATGAGCATCTGTTTTGTTATTTGTTTTGTAGAGAGCGACCGAAGTTTGGTGTTTAGGCAAGAAACAAAGGAAAGGTCACTGTCGTTCTTATGGCTGGCCCAGCAAAGCATGGTGATCAAGGCAAAGGTTTGTATGATTCCCATCATGCACTCTTCGGTTTTTTGATAGATATGCTTTATTGCCATATAAATTTCATATAATGCTATGTTTTGCTCATCTAGGCTCTCTTATAGCCTTTGTGTTCCTTATCTCTAACTTTCTGCAAATTTGCTCGTGGCCATTATTAGAACGGCGTGGCCCAAATGAATTGGAATTCGACACCTGTTTAGTACTACATCATTCTATAGTGTTGTCGTCTTTTGCCGCCACCGACATTGGAGAAATAGTTGGAGCCAAGACATTCTGATCTTTGTGTTAAATCTTGTGTGCCCGTCTTGAACCCTCTTTATCATTAATCGTGTCACACATAGAAGTGCTTGGTTGTAGTAGCGAATGAGGTTGAGTGCCATTGAGCAAATGAATAATCAGGAGCAAATGAATTTTGTAGTTTGTGCCATTGTGCATGTCTTTTTGAAATCATGAATGAGGTTGAGTGCTTAAAAAATCTGAAACCTCTGTCCTTTAGCTGGTAGAGCAAACCGTGGGGAAGTGCAGACAAATCATAGAAGTTCCAAACAAATAAGTCGCTCGACATATAATTGGCAAGGCATTGCTATCTAAAGATATCCATACATTAAAAGTTTTTCTCTTTAACTTCGTTCTAAACCAAGTTGTCTTGTGCACGTAAACAGTTCCTTTGCAAAATGTGGGAGACTCTTATCACCAAGATAAAAGGGAAAGGGACTTGGAAATGGGAATTCAATCTCATCTACGATACACGCATCTGTTTTTATCTCACAAAGGGTTTCTAATGAGGCTGAGTTTGTTTCTTTAAGTGAGTAAGTGGAGTATGATTACTCGGGTTTTAAGGAGGACCACTCTTTTTCTTCATAAGTGATCTTGGTGGAGATGACTTACATTATAGTTTGTTGGATTATTAGCAACATAGAACGTATCACGCTATACTAAAAAAATAAATGTCATATGTGTCCGTCAACGGGCTATTAGTAAGTATAAGGTCGAAAGTGTCCTATAGGTGTCATCCTGCAATTTTATTCTGTAAAATTTTTTAGTCCATGACTTTTTAAGCTTTTTTTTTTTTTTTTTTTTTGGTGATACATAATATTGAAGACTAGATAATTTACTTTCAAACTATCTACATATCACATAGACAGCACCTAGACGTCTGTCTTGACCAACGCCTAACAGCCTAACTGCCTAGGCGAAGGTGGGTCGTCCGCCCTCGGTCAGCTAGTTCTTTAAAACATCGGTGTAGTGATGATTTAAGAGAGAAAACTTAATTGCTAAATTAATGAATGGAGTTGAGCAAGGGGATTGAAAAAAGTTGATTGGGATGTGGTGGAAGTTCCGGGCAATAAGAAGTCTATCATCATGGCCTATCCTTCGGTTATTTCAACCATTAAATCTTCTGAATGATATTCTTGCAAATTAAGTTACGATCCCCTGCAGAAGGTTGCATCTTTGAACGTGAGAGAATGATTTTAGCTTTGAGCCTTTAATAATGGCGACTTTTAGCAGAGGAAGTGAAAGAAATGAAAGTTTATTTGGTTTGTTTTGAGGAATTATTTTTTGATACTTGCTTTTGTTTCCAGAAGCTCGAACAGTATATTATGGGGAAGCTTGGTATCCATTTTTGTATACATGTAAGGTGGCTTAATATTTCACCTGGTTTACCTTTTTTCTCTATAGATTATTATGCTATTACTATGTAAATTGTGATCAGGTTTAGCTATGATCCAACTTCTCCTTATAATGTCATGTGTGTTTATGCAAAATTCTGATAGGTGTAACTAAGCTCACATCCGCCGAAGAGTGCTCTTTCACGTTTTTTCGAACACATAATGACTTTATTTGAAAGAAATCTAGATTGAGGGACTTTGCCCACAGAGACCAAGTTCAATCTACCAATGGCATGATATGCTTAAACTCATTCAAATCATTTGAAAGCTTAAAGAGACTTCCCCGAGGATGCAGATACGGAGTGATCCTTCCCTCCGTCCTAATATTTTTGTCTATAATGAAAAGGAAAGTAATTTAGGATCAAAAGGAGGAAGCTTTTTTTCGTCCTTGGAAATTGCAGAAAGAATCAGAAACTAGGCCAATTTGTTGGTTATTTTCGTGTGCATGTATATCATTTGTTGCTGTCTTGTTGTTTTACGTGAATGCTATGTTACTTCATGAAGGAGAAAAACGACTGGCTTCTTTGTTTTCTGGCAAAAAATTATAGAGATATCGATATCAGTGAGCAAAGTTCAACTGGAATTTCAAGTTTCCTGTGAGAGAAAGCTGTTCTTTCGATCCCTCAATCACGTGGTCAGCTAATGTGATCTTGCATCCTGGAATCTGATAGAAGTTAGTTAGACTTTCCTTGTTTTTCTATGTGGTCAACATCATTGTTAATTTCGTTGATTATCCAGATAAGTTAATCGCCAGATGAAAAGCTTGAGAACAACAGTAGCTTGCGGAAATAATAAAGAGAACAAAGGAATGATAAAGCCTCTGCTGCACTTTCATCTGGGTTCATCCTTTCGGCCATAGCTCAAGCTCAAGGTTTGAAAAATTGGAGATTTTAACTTTTGCTAGAAGACACATGTACGAAATAATGAACACGCATAGAATTAGAACTGCTGCTTTATATTAGATGAACAGCATAAAGTGAAAGAAATTTCGCAAGATTAACGATATTCAGCTATCTATAATCTATGGTTCGCCATCTGTCATGACTTGAGTTGGTAGGAAGGTTGGCTTATTTGGTCTGTGTGTCTGCTGCGTTGGCTTGTGATAGGCCGTCGACAATGAATTTCAGTCACATCATTTTCAATCTGGTTATCTTCTACTCCTATTGTGGCCTGTCACAGGCTTATCATGTACTTCGATGATTAATATGATATGAAATTTGCGAATCGGGTTTACATATTTTCTGCTTTTTGTACCATAAGTGCATGGCAGAGAAATCTCTTCCTTTCTCTTCATTGATGTCCTCCATTGTTGTAGGGAGTCAGATGGTGGTATCAAATCTTCCCTGCTGGGCTTCATCGTCACCTGAGGTGAAGACAAAGGAGTGATGAAAAGAAAAGCTGCAAAGTAATTAAAAAAGAAGAAGGTATATCCTTGCATAACCATCTTTTAATGACAACGAATCTCTCCACCAACTCCACCTCTTTAGCTGCTTGCATTGCCCAAGTCAGGCAGCTCCTAGTGGAGGCTGCTGTAAATGGCCCGACTCCAGGGCTCCCCGAGCCTTAGAGACTAAGGTATGCTCGTCATGTTCAGAATAGTAGCTAATTTTCCAAAACCCATAAACGACTAACTCACGACTGCCCTATCCCACTGGGATGCTCTGCCACTTGAATCTGTCCGGTGTGAAGTGCAGTGAGTCGAATGATGCTCTGAAGTGTTATGTATAATATACGATGTTGTTTCTTAGTTCAAGTAAGTGATCGGGAACTCGCTCACTTATAGGGCTTTTAACCAACTAATAGGAAGAACACCAGTGCCTCCAGTCTCTGAGATCATTGTCTATACCAAGGGTCCATTGCTTTATGACAAAAATCCTCGAAGGCACTCTGCTTTGGATCCCTTGGTACTCTGAGACCCATCCCACTAGAGGGGGCACCCCCATTATCATCTTGTTTCCTTGAACAGTTCTGATTTCCTTGCGACGCCTGCGGACAATATCGAGTTGGTCGCCTTTTTTGGCTTTTTGACAACTTGACTTCATAATCTCTGTTGTTTTGATGATCTAATTGTGGGGTGATTAGATGCCCATTTTTGCTTCTCACCTGAACCTTTTCCTTCTTGAAGCATAATTCAGGACCTCTGCTGGGCATTTTAGTCATGTCTTAAAAAATATCTGTTGAAAAGATTGTTATCCTCGAGTAGTCGCGGAGGCTGAAGCCTTTAGCTAGTCTCATATTTATGTGAGAGAAATTCTGTTACGAACGGGTCTATTAATTATAAATACAAACAATAACAAGTACGTAAAAATAAATGAGACAAAGATTTTTACGTGGAAACCTTTGCGGGAAAAAACCACGGACGGTCGACGACGACGAAGAATCCACTAGTCAAATGAGAAAATACAAAGGAGGTACACCCAAAATATTGAGAATCTCACAATAAGGGATAGAAATAATAATCTCTAAAACAAATCCCTTAAATTCTCAATGTGTTTTAATATGTGTATATGTGAATAGGAAACTCAATCTTCTTATCCCCAAATCTCTGTCATTCCTCTGCCCACTTCTCTCTCTCTGCTGTCACTCCTCTCCTTTTCATTAATTTTCTGCGTCTCATCTTCCTCAGCCAGCCTCTCCTCTTCTTATATACATCATGAAAGAGCCACACAGGCGAAACACGGAGAAGCCACGCGGGGAGAATACGGAAAAGGATGCGGACGCGCTGAAGATCCACGCAGAGAAGACGATTTGAGGCACCATCAACAAATTCTGATGAGCCTCAAGTTAGAGCGAGCTTAACCGTTGAGATACGAAAACATTTCATATGGCTCTCTAGCATAAATCTCACGCTATGGTTATGGTAGTGTCTCGACATGATATCTTATCATATACCCTCTTTTCCTCTTTTCTTTCCTTTTAGTACTGGTCTTGACCCTTCATGGTACAGGTCTAAGATCACCATGAGTGATGATCTCACTCTCCGACCCATCTACACCAAAAAAGCCTTATTGTGTTAGATTCATGTTTCAGTCAAGTCAATTCAAGTAGCTCTTTCATGTTATAGTGAGTTGAACATACTGTTTCTGCTAGAAACTGCGGTTCCTATTGATTGTTTTGGGCAGAGGCATGACTGGAACTAATTTCCTAACTGATAGTCGAGTATTGATATTGATTTCCAAGAAATACAGCCTGTTGAAAACAGGAAGATATTAGTAACTTAGAGCTATTTCTCTTTGTTGTCCGCGACAAGGATATGAATACATACATCTCATTCTTCTTAGATTCCGTCTATGACATGAATATCCCTCATTCTGTCTATGACATGAATATGTGGGTGGTTGGTCATTTTTTATTTTTTATTTCCAAAGGAAGAATAGGATGATACTTTAGCAAATGCTTACAGACCGTGTAAGGAAAATTCCCAGTTTATAATGACGATGTATACAATAGAAGCATCCAAAGGCGGAATCTAGTGGGTCAGCTTGTTTAGTGTATTCTTCATAATCATCAGCCACTACCACACACATTTTATGCGAATGGAATAAGAGGAGTAACATAGTATAGAATCTTATGAATTTTGGCCTGAGTATCGTAGATCTGGTCTAACTTTGCATATCTGCCTAATTGATAAGGCGATCGATACCATTGCCCACATCAATGAAAATCACGGTACATTCCAGTTGAAACACAAGTAGATTCATCCTTTATTGAAGCATCTGCCACAACAACTAGTAGAACCATGCATGAAGCCATGAACGTGCTCGGATTCTCTCGTGGCACGGATCATTAGGTAGAAATTCCAATCCATCGTTATCGTTTTTGTTTATACTTTATAGCAAGGTCTGTGAGAATCGGAAATTATAGCATATTGGAAAAAACCAGATGACCTCACCTAAGTTCCGTAGCTTCTTGATTCGATGCTAAGGAATCTTCAATTTGCTACTTTATATTGTGCTCCATTGCATCATCATCTCTTTTCACGTTTAAGCATCTTGTCCATTTTTAAGCATCATAATTTCCTTATTTTTCTTTGCTTGGAAAAGAAACAATTAAGTGATAATGTTACTGTGTTATGATTGATGATTATTGATCAATGGGTCAATGTTTCGAGCCGCATTATCGGCATATAGGTAGAGTAACTCCCTTCAAGGCGAGTTTGGGCCCAGCCATGGCATCAGCAACCACTATCAAGCTCTTCCTGTTATTGTTCGAACCATTGGTATTGCAGTTGTACTATGCTGAAATTTGAGACGACATTGGTATTGCAGTTAATCAGTTGATCATATCGATGCTAAGAATATGTCTTTACTGTTGTTAGATATGCTGATCAAATCTTGCTAATTCCATATCCAAGTTGAGATATGATGTCAAAAGTTACCAATCACTGTCCACCACTTATACTATAGTACTGCTTTGGATACAATGGAACAAAGCTGATGTAGCTGAATTCCCTTCCTCAAGTGCCTATAAATAGATGTGCATCTGGCTCCTTTTCCCTTAGGGAGAAACACAGGCTCCCCGCATTGATTCCATTTTCGCCTTCTTGCTTTGTCCACTTTTCTATTCCTCTTTGTTGAGCTCTTCTTCGCATCAAGAACTTAGTAAGCGAAACTAGAAACATGGAAAACAATGGCTGTTTTGGTACTTTCATGGAGAAAGCGAAGCCATATATTGCCATGATATGCTTACAATTTGGTTATGCTGGGATGAATATAATCACGAAGGTGTCTCTCAATAGAGGGATGAGCCACTATGTGCTTGTTGTATACCGCCATGCCTTTGCAACTGCTGTCATCGCCCCCTTTGCTCTTGCTCTCGAGAGGTGATTGGTCTATATGTTTTGTGATAATGAGAGAAACTATGAATTACTTGCATATCTAATTACCAAAAATATGGAATTAGGAGCTCAAGAGTGTCACCTGTTTTTTCTTTGCTATGTTTCAGGAAGGTGAGGCCGAAGATGACTTTCCCAATCTTCATGCAGATTTTCGTGCTGGGTCTTCTGGGGTAAGTATATATACCACGAAGTACATTTTATAGGAACATTAGATGATGACTATGTGATTATTATTGATATTTCCGCTTCTATTCGCAGGCCGGTGATTGATCAGAACTTCTACTATGCCGGGTTGAAATTCACATCACCAACATTTTCATGTGCCATGAGCAACATGCTCCCGGCCATGACATTTGTCATGGCTGTTATATTCAGGTGCTTGATTTTCTCCATTCTTCACGTTGATTGAGGATGATGAGATGAAATTCATGGGAATGTTGATAATGATTTGATCATGTAGGATGGAGAAGGTGGACATAACAAAGGTTAGATGCCAAGCGAAGGTGGTGGGAACGATTGTGACGGTGGCTGGAGCGATGCTGATGACCTTGTACAAGGGTCATGTGATCAATTTCATTTGGTCTGAGCACATGAGATCCCATGTCCCTTCAACCGGTGCAGCCAGTGGTTCGACCGACAAAGACTGGCTCAAAGGATCCTTTCTCCTCATCATTGCTACTCTTGCTTGGGCTTCCTTCTTCATCCTTCAGGTACCATCACAGTTCTAATTGTTTATTTCAGTACATGAGTACTGAATCACTGATGAAAGTTGTGTGATCATCCAAAGATCTCATGGTTTGGAGTCTCTTCTTCGGCAGGCCGTGACTCTAAGAAGATATTCCGCTCAGCTGTCCTTGACAGCCCTTGTATGCTTCTTGGGGACCCTGCAATCTATCGCCGTGACCTTCGTGATGGAGCACAAACCCTCCGTTTGGACCATTGGCTGGGACATGAACCTTCTTGCTGCTGCTTATGCTGTTAGTATCTTTTCCTATGCCTTCTGCTTCCGTATGTGAATTATATCGAACAAGAGAAACTTTTCGATGATACTGTTGTATCTCTATGCCATGCTAATGTAGTATGCATTCCTCGGGTGTTTTTCGACAGGGCATAGTGTCATCGAGTATTGCATACTACGTGCAAGGCTTAGTGATGCAAAAGAGAGGTCCTGTCTTTGCGACTGCCTTCAGCCCTTTGATGATGATCATTGTTGCTATTATGGGATCCTTCATCCTTGCTGAAAACATATACGTTGGAGGGTAATTTCCGATCCTCGTGCTTATTTATATGAAGAAGATTAATTTATTTATACAGATCCAAGTGTTGTTACATATTATAGTTACGGGATTCAAGTAAAACCGTGTCACCGCCAACTTCATTTTGTCATGTACAGGGTGCTCGGCGCTGTGTTAATTGTACTTGGACTATACTTCGTTTTGTGGGGGAAATACAAAGAGTACAAGGAGAAGGAAGCGGAGGAGATCATAGAAGCGATCAAGGGCGTAAGCTTCATGCCCTCCGTTTTTGAGGAGATGGAAGTATACGACATCGAGAAACAGAAACCTGAGGCTAACTTAAGTGGGCTTCCGATTTCAGAACCTTGCGTGATTGCCATGGCAGTGAAAGTACCAATTAACAGCTTAGAAGAGGAAGTGAAAGGGAAAAACTAGAGGGAAATTTGTAGAGGTGAATGTTAAGTAGCTGTTGGAAGGGAGAGCGCGCAGCATTCCCTGTTTTGTTTGGGCAGATCCTCTGAGGATTTCTTCTTCTTGTAAGTCTATGATTATGAAATTTCAATGGAAGGAAAGCCAGGGAACTTGAGTCTTTTAAATCTCATAGTTTATTTTTCGATTGAGTTCCTAGATGCACATGAGTCAAATTCGAGTACACGTATAGATTATCCTGTAGAATAAATTCTTCAGATAAGTCCTAGTGTATCGAGCAAGGTTTTGAGTGCTCATCAACATAATTTTCTGACTGATTTCCATCGCTGTAGATTTTGTTGATTGCATATGCGCTATTGCAAACTCTTCGTCAAATGATCAAAAGACGAAAGGGAACCTATTAAACAAGGCGCTAATCTTAGTCATGAGCAAATTTGTTCGTGTTAATGTAGTCGTAAGCTTATATACTATTGCTGTAACAGAATCCTTTTTCCCATTGTTCGACACAACGCAAGAAACAAATCTTTAAGTTTTTCTTCTAATGCACATTGAAACATAGCCAGAGATTTTGATTTTGGGTTCTATGTTGAAGACAAGAGGATGTGAACCAATTTGAAACAGATTAACATACCAAAGATTGAACAATTTACTTTCATTGATTTCAAGGGTACACACACGATCGATTAGAATCACACCTTTTGATCATGGATTATCCGTATGGAGATCACTAGTGCGAATGCATCTTCATATGCAAAACTTAAAGCAATCACATCGATTCTCCACATAGCTTTGGCTGCTTTCTCCTGCGATTAATAGACCTTTTGTTCTTACTGGTAATTGACATCAGATTCCACAAGTATATGTTTCCTTTCGATATTTAACATGTTTTGATATCATGAGCTCCCTTTGTCAGCCACTAATGTTTTGATGTCACGTTATGCTTTAACCATGTTTGCTACGATTATTCCGTAACCCAATACGTGAAAACGCCAGTGTCTTCTCCTCTTACTGTAGTAGGGTGTGATGTACAGTAGTTGCTAAAAGATGAGTGTTGGCCTCTAACTCGTTACAAATTACGCATCGATGTTTATCACGAAGCGATGACATTTGCCTGACCAAAAGGCAAGCCAATGTCAAATACTCCTCGAGATCCAGAGTCAGATACTTGTGCTTCCTGTAACTAAGATCAGTAGAGAATACCAGATCCCGTTACCAGAAAAAAAACAGGACGCCGTCTCATCCTCGAACAAAACTCAACTCATCATAGAAAACAGATCTCATCATCGAAAGCTCACTTTTGAGCTTGGCTTGTTAGGTAGTAGGTAATATTCCACGTACCCTTATTTTGGACTATATAGCACGTAGGAGCGCATGAGAAACTAATCTCAGCACAGATTATTGCACCTACATTATGACCAACTACATTATACATCGTGCTTGGACTGCTTCAACAGCTTCAGCTCACCATTCGACGCCTTCTGCACTTCAACGGCGAACTTCTCCTCATGGATATTCCTCTTCAGCTTCAGAAGCAGCTTATAATTCACAAAGTCCTCAATGACCTGAACAAAACACCAGCTTCTGTTATCCCAACGTCCGCAGTCATAATATGGTCAATAGACAAGTGAAGCTAAAACAATGAGAACAAAGAGATCAGAGAAGCTGCTAGCCGAGCCGGAAAGCGAGGGTAAAGTATGTGAATGTGGACCTCTGCCTTGGCATGAAGAATGTTAAGCAGTTGATATGGGAATAAGGAGTTGGACATCCGTGAAATAGACTTGACAGCGTGATCTGCTGCCTCTTGAACTTGAGGATCCTCGGGTGGAACTTCTTGTTCACCTGATTCAGTCCAGATTATGCCAAACTCGCGTAAATGTAGCACTCAACAAGCAGCGTGTAGAAAAAAGGGCATCTTTTCATACAATGTTCAGAGTATCCGATGAAAATCCTCATTGCAAAAATCCTAAATAGTCCCTCTACTACTAGAGTGGAAACCACAAACTTCCCTCTCATTAATCACAACACTGTCTTTCTAATATTCGAAAGACTAGAAGTGCTTTAGTAAAACGATGTCAGGCTTAACACATCAATAGGACTCCGAAGTTATATTACAGTTTGATGACAGAAGCGTGTAAAAAAGTAAGTTAGACTAACGAATCCTTAACCTGATTTATTATAACATTATTTATGTAGTTCAAATTATGTATATAAGAAAATACTATTGATAACTACATAGATTTATTTTAAATCGCATAAAAAATCTAAAATATTTGAAATTCTTTGTCGTGATGATGTTAAACTATTTAATTAGTTATTATCTTCTAATGATGTTAGAATAATAATGTGAAAATATGAGATTTATTCATAAAATCAATTGATAATATCAAATTTTGGTACCATCCTAATTCCGCAAGATATCCTCAGCGTATCTCATAGTACTAATAATCGAACCAAAATGTAGAATACTTGACGCAAGTGCCAAGGTTCCACATGCAGAAATCAGAGACTTCTGAACATGTGGCCAGCACAGTAAAAGTTAAATATCATTCGTTCAGATTTCTCGTAGAATTGGTTAACAGGATGGCATCTCTCGGTCGGTCGCTCAAACCGACTTTATCTAACACCGTATAAAAAATGCACAAAAAAAAAAAGGGACAGAGAAGAGAAATACTACAAGGCGGAGGAGAAACCTGATGCGATCTTGTCGCTTGTCTCCGCCATTGATCAAGTCCTCGAATTCTTTCTTCTTCTTCTTCCTTTTCGCTTCTCTCTCTGTGTGTGTTTATGTGATGAGAGTCGTGACTCTGCGCCGAAGCCCCCCAAAGCCAACACCTGTCTAATATTCCATCAATGCAACATATAATGCAACATATAATGCAACAACATATGCGTATTTAGAAAAAAAATTGAGTGTCATGATATTGGTTTGTAACGAGAAATGAATTATTGAAATTAAACTATAAAAAATAAATGATTAAGATTAAAATATAATATTTAATTTTAATTTTTGGTTTATATTGTTTTAATCTAAATCGTTCCTTTGTTATTAAACACACCTACATCATGACACTCATTTCCTAACCCCTATGTATATTATACTCTTTTATATGTATGAATATAAGTTTTGTTTCATATCAAATCACATCTGATGGTCCCATAATATATATAAGGTTGAAATACGTAACTTACATAAGCATTGATGCTTCACGATAAATTTATATATAAAAAAAACTAAATTGATACGCATATAAAATCTAAACACGTATCTGCAAAATAAATAACACGGAGAAAATATTAACTGGTATAGTTGATAATCCCTTCCCAGCGATCTGCGATCGATCGATTAACAATAAACACCTAATACTGATACAGTTGATATTAATTCACATTATGCACAACATACCTTGGTGTATTCATATAGCCAAAATCATTTCCCAAGGTCGTATGGCCAAAAAGCCAATATTTTAAAAGGTTAACAAGATCTCATAAGATAAAAATACAACGCAGCTAATCTTACATGTCAAAAATGCACAAGGATAAACTATATATATCCTTGAGTTGTGCGTACAAACAAGCAAAAGCATAAGGCACTTTACTAAAGACGCCATCATTAGATTCCGCCCTACAAAACCCGCCATGAGTAGATGTAGAATAGCAGAAGCTCTTCGAAGTATCAAGTATCGGAAATGTAACATCGATACATGGACAGCCCCGCAAGGGGTGGATCGACGACTGCTACTTATTGCTTATCTGCGTTGCTTCTTGTTCTTTAACTTGTCCTGCCCGCGATACCTTTCTTTACGTTCTTCCCTTCGACGCTTTTGTGACACCAACTCCTTCTTCGCTTTCTGCTTCTCGTATGCCTCTCTTTTCCTTTTTTTCTGCCTTTTCTTCTTCATCTGAAGAGTAGAAAGAGAAATTTGAAACCGTAGTCAGAGCACAACATGCTAGAACCACATTAGGCGAAAATGTTCTTGACATTGAAGCTCAATATTCACTTCCTCGGATGAATATGGGGACTGGATGAGGACCTATAAAAGATCAGATACCTGATCACTCTCCATCTCCTGAAGCTTATGAACCAGTGCGTGCTTTCGCCGTTCCTCTGGTTCCATGACAACGGCTCTTCTACTTTCAAGTGTCGGGCGCTTCCGAGCGGGTGTTAACTTGGGCTTGGCAGCGAATGGTAGAGCCGCTTGCAGCAACTTGGGAATAACTAGTGGGTTGAATTTCTTTTTCTTCCTTTCAATTTTCTGGTGACATGTGACAAGATGATAACAATAATCAGTAACAGCATGAATCGGGGGAAAAAACATGCCTAGAAAAGGGCTAGGAGCAGGCCATTGCCAGTATAACAACCTTGTAGAGGGAATCCTCGTTCACAGGAGTTGGAATATTGTGCTCTCTTCTCAGTTCTGCAACAGTCTTCATTCCCTGCCAAGCCTGTTCCCGGGGTCGCAAGGCTGTCATCAAAGGATTGTAGAAGGCAGGAACTTCCACTTGAGTCCATGCACGCAGGAAGACAATGTCGCTCATGAGTATCTTGTCCTCAAATGTGCACCTAGCGATCCCTTCTTTAAGGACTCCACCTTTCTTCCTAGGTACATTAGCTATCTCTTCTTTTGCTGCCTGAAAATTTTGACGAAAAGGTGGCATTCATTCTCCCAAAGTTAGAAGGAAAAAGAAAACGAAAGAGAAAAGAAATGTAAAGAAAGAAGGCAAAATGACATTTAACCCCCTAAAGAATTAAGGTATGACCCCACCAAGTTAAAATAAGCATATAGCCTCCTAGCTTCAAACAAAATCGGATCTTTTTGGAATAAAAGCCCATTAAAAGGAGTTTATAAAGAGTTCATCTTAATATTTTCCGCCAACTTTGATAGAAATAGCTTTTTTTTACACGAAAAACCCCATTGCAATATTTTAATTTTTCTGGAAGCTAAAAGAGCTTTTAGAGAAAAAAAAGTGATATTTTGACTTTCCCCAAGAACTAAAATTACTTCACTACATAAACTTTACCTTCTTCACTTGTCCTCGGATTCCACTGACAGTTCTAACTGCAGCTCCTTCGAACCTGGCTATTTCAAGATCTGAAGTAAACATGTCTTTGATGAGAGCCGTTTTCTTGAATATCTTGCAGGGATAACCAACAAGCTTGATTTTCTTCACTATACGAGCAGCGTGATTGAATTCCAGTACAACAGCAGTAGCTGTAATCCTAAAGGACGCCTGAGAAACTCGACAAGAATACAAGATGAGAACTGACTCAAACATTTTAAGCCAACATACATGACCAAACCACCACGAACTAGTGAGCTCAACAGTTCAAAG
>JAOVYX010017041.1:0-23125 GCA_035668315.1 Drosera spatulata | reverse complement strand
AAATGTAATAAATGATCTGCATAGCTTCCGCTTTAAGTGTTGTAACTAAACAGGTATTTGGGATTGTAAGTTATGACTATGTTTCTATTTGTGTTTTCCTTGACTTCTGTACTCCTAAAATCCGTTCGGTTTGTTTAGCCTTGTCACGGACCGAGTCCATGACGGCATAACGCTCAAGTGTCTTCCTACGTGAAAAGTCGGGGCATTACAGAAATCCTTTTCTTTGAGGCCAATGGAGGAGGATTTGAAGGATGTGGGTAATCATGATGAGGAGGACGAATATGAGGAGCTGGATACTGAGGAGCGTGAGGAGAGTGAGAAGCAGGAAGAGGATGAGGAGGATGATGAGGATATTGAGGAGGCCAAGAGGGAAGAGGATGAGGAGGATGATGAGGATATTGAGGAGGCCAAGGGGGAAGAGGAGAGGCTGATGGAGGATAAGGAGGCTATGGGTGGAGGATAAGGAGTCTGAGGAGAAGCTGGTGGAGGATAAGGAGGCTACGGGAAAGTCATTTGAGGATAAGGAGGATGAGAAACAGTTGGCTGGAGAAGAGGAATGAGGTTCCAGTGTGTAGAATAAAGGGGTTCATGGTGAGTATGGTGATGAAAATGAAGAACATGTTGAGGAGTCGTCGTTTGAAGCAGAGGATACAACCAAGGACGAGGGCCCTTCAATCGTGACCATTGTATAAGAAAGAACCAAGCAAAAAGGAAGGAGAAAGAAAAAATCATATGAGAGAGTTACACCAATCAAGCGTCGACGCATAAACAAAGTGTCGAGGGGGAGGACCTATTTTTTTGGGATAAATCCACTTGGAGAAGCTGGCAAGTTAACCTTGGAGGCTTTTGTGTACAAAACTGAGGATTTGATGTTTGTCTTGGTGTAAAAAACTTAATGTTTTATATATATATATATATATATATATATTTAGTTTTAATTCAACGACGTTGGTTGGGGCCAAAAACTGATACGTAGTCTGTTTTGTTTCTTTCAATTTAGTGACGAGGTTTGGGTCCATTCGGATACTAAACTTTGGTCATTTATCTGCGTAAAAGATATTTCGAAGTTTGTTCATGATGAGGCCTTTTCGGTTGATGTGATAAACCCGTACTTGTGCATTATATGTGAGAGTCACGAGATTGGTATTTGGAGGACAGAAATGACGATACGTTCAACTTCTTGTGTATGCTAAATATTATATATATTGTTTGCACTGACATGGTATTGATTTTACAATCTGAAGTCGCAAATGCTATCGAAAACCAGAGAAATAGTTACAATGCACAGAAGCTTCATCGTATTGTTGATGGCATACCACAACATACTAGGACATGGATGAAGAATGTCAGCAAGGAGAAGTTCGAGAAATCTTGATACATTTTCTACCCGTTGCATCATCAACAAAAGTGGCATTGGTCTTTTTTGATGCTTGACGTGAATTCCTGCACTATGACTCACTATGGTCGAGTAGGACAGAGACATTACCTACTCGAGTGGTAAGCATATATCTCGTATCTACCATTGGTCTCTTGTAGTTGTGTTCATAGTGCTTATGGTGTGTTGTATGGGATTGCAAGTAGAGTTCATCAAAGGTTACATTAATATAGTCTATGGTGTCGATTATGGTGTGCTAAACATCGAACACATGAAGCAATGTCAACAACAAGCTGATGACATCAGCTGTGAAGTTTTTGTTTGTATGTGGGCTCAGGGCTTCGTGAATGACTCATTTGCGCGAGCTCCTGATATTGACATGGGATATATGAGGGTGAAGATTACACGTACCATCCTTAGGCACAAGCATTTTATGGTTTTTTTACTAATTACCGTTATGATAAACAAGTGTTTTGTACTAATTACCGTTATGGTTTTTTATGAGATGTCCTGTGTTATTGTTTCTTAGTACTGGATTATCCTTGGGAACAAGTACTTTGTACTAATTACCATCATTCCTTGTATTGCTTAATCTATATTCAGTACTGTATTCTTATTTATTTGTACTGCAGTATAACAGATACTGACAATATTCTTTTACATATTTACTATAGAACCCCAATTTTATACTACAAAAGGGATTATCTGTATCGTATTTGATAAGAAGTATGTTGTAGAACACTAAGATGTGCTCGTGGTCCTATCTACACATGATCTTGACACAAAGAAGTAACCATATTATGATCCTATATGTATACATCATATGACTTCTATGCATGAATAAACTTATCACGATCACAAGTGCATAATCTTATTTATAATCTTTTACAATCAATGGTTATGACTTTTGTGCATCCTGTAATCATGATCCTATGTACATTATCACATCTATGTAGATCTTAATTGAGATCTTATTGTAACGCGAACTCTTACTTTTACAGCATTAGTACATGTGGTAATAACCTTATACAAAATGACATATCCCAATATTTTCCTATTTTAATTTTTTTTATAGTAAAGCTATTCTTATACACAGATACACCATTCAAAATTACAGTATGAATATAAATTTTAACAAACACTATAAAAAAATAATATTGTATACAATTCATATTGTATTGCAATATGCTCAAAAATAACAATGAAAATGTTTCGTTATGCAACATAAATGCGCAAAAGCGTCGCAAAAGCATCTTGTTATCATGATCACCTGTGCACAATCTTATATACACATGATTTCGATATAAAGAATGAACACCATGACATGTGCATAATCTTATGTATAATAAACTTATCATGATCACATGCCATATCCTAAGATTTCCCTATTAGTAAAGTTTTTACCATACACAGATAAGACATCCAACATTACAATATAAGTATAAATGTTAACAGAAACTATAATAAACTATACTGTATACAATTAATATTGTACTGCAATATGCCAAAAAATAACAACAAAAAAATTATTTTTTGCAACATATGATGTCTGTTGGATTGCAACAAGCTGCTCATAATCAATTCAGAAAATCAGCAAGAACCATGTATATGCCAACATGTCCTGTAACAAATCTCAAACATGTCAAACAACACAACAATTCATAATCATACAAGTCCCAAAAAGAAGTCTTGAAAATAAGTCTCAAACACTTCAACAACCCATCACCATGCAAGTCTCGAAAACAAGTCTCAGACATGCAACACCACACTTATTCAGTGAACGAGCATAAAATCAAGCAATTCTCAATTTCCTCGAATAGCGTTTTGACATATTCTCTGGTTGTGTCCGATACGTCCGCATCGGATAGGACGAGAATCAACTTGAGATGGTATTCTTTTTGTCCTCCTACGTCCCAGCTTTGGTGGAATACCAGGTGGCCTTATCTGCAGTTACGGTGGAATATCAGGTTGGTACACATTAGGGATAGAATTGATCACTTTCTTGAATGCAAGTTTGTACATGTCAATAGTGAAGTGATGATCAACATATTGATACAAAGAATCTCCTTTCAATTCGATAAATGCACATGCATGCTTGCAAGGCATGGAGTTCACATGCCAGTCTCGACAACTGCATGTTTTGGCTTCTAGATCAACGAAATGACTGCCGTCCTTATCGACCGTCTCAAACTTCGTGAAACTTGCACGATAGAGTATTAGACCACGACTTGCCTCATATTTTTTTTTTTTGTGTAACATTTCCTCCGGTCCATTGCATAGCATGGTACAGTTCTTCAATTTTTTTTCTAAACATCAGCTCCATGATCTTAATGCTTATTTGATCGATCATTGCAGTGATGGACAAGTGCCTTGCATTTGTAATCAAACTATTAAAGCTCTCGACTAGGTTGTTGGTTATTATCCCCCAACGGTAACTCGGGAAAAGTGCATTAGCCCAGCACGATGGATTAGAATTGACAATAAAAATTTGAGAAAGATCCATGATTTGGTTGATATTGGAAAGATATACGTTCATTGTAAGGACATATGCGGTTGCTTTGAAGACAATGCTCGATCCAATACTTCTCGTTCAACCTGGGGTATTTTGAGAGAACCTAGAGAAACTAAAGCATAATCTGTAACGAAATGTACAATGGATGAAGAACATGAATTAATACTAGTTGTATCACCCCTTTCTAGATGTTGTCCAATAAGTGGCGTAGACAATGTGAATAATTACTGTCAGAAAAGTTTAATGGCACAGCTCGAAGAAGCCCATTGTGATGATCGAAAAAAAAGATGCATCAATTCCAAGAGCCACAATTCAAGGGTGTTAGAGCTTTCATCAATTGCCAACAAAACCACTCCCAATTATCATTATTCTCCACACTCACGACAGAAAAAGACAAGAGGAAACATACAATTCTTCACATCCATTGCAATGACACATAATAAACATCCACGATACCGGTGTTTGATGAAAGTGTCATCCAAGAAAATGGCAGGCCTGTATCCCCTGTGAAAGCCAAGCAAACAGGCCTTAAAGCATATAAACAATCTCTGCTATACTTCCCAGATTTGTGCTCTTCAGGTTGGCGCAGTATGATCTCAACTGGTCGAACGAGAACCTAGCTTTCCTATGAATTTCCTCCAATGCCACTTCCTTGCCTCGCCAGGTATGGTGATACGGTAAATGAATTTGATAGCTCCGTTGAAAATCAGAGATGATGTCTATCGGGCTATAACCTGGTGTGTCTCTTAGTTTGTCCTTCACAATACCGGACACCCACACTGATTTTGCTTTCGGATGTCCTTTACTTCCCAATCCCGTATTGCAAGTATGTGCTAGATTACACTTCTTGGTAGCAAAGACACCGTCACGCTTGCATTTTGACGCATAAACACGCCACTTGCATTCCTTGTGCACGCACTCGACAATAATCTTTTCGTTGACGTTTTTCTTGAACTTGTAGTCACGGAACGTGGCAATGGCATAATTTCTGATTGCTTTGCGAAACTCCTCTGCATGAGCAAAGACTTGGTCTACACCCTTGATACATACACTCCAACTATCCACAGAGGTACTCTCAATGTGTTCAGTGGCGCCTACACTGGGGCTTTCATCGTTCTCAGATCGGGAACAAAAAAGAAAGCATTTAAACTAATTAACATTACTGCAGAAATGTCACATTAAACAAGTATATAATTTTAAACAACAACATATCTTTCCTTTTCTACTGAAGTCAACCTAATGAACGCAACATTTATAACAAACTATACTGCAAAGTATTAAGATCGTAAAACAAATGTTCTTTACAATATCTTGCATTCTGGGCGGTCAAGCAGATTCTTAGAGCATTGCTCCTTGTACTCGTACACTTTGATGCCTCCGTTTGAATCACACCCAATTTTATATATGTGTGCAGATGACACATATTAGCTGCATCGGCATTGTCAATAAGAGACACGTGAACTTGGTTCCCCATTTGTGGAGCAAGATATTTCAAGGTCACTAGTATCGAATTGATTTATGGGCATTTATTTATTAATTTCTCAAACACGTCGATGAGAGATATTGATTTTCGGATGGAGATGGCATGACACTCACCTTCAAACATGCAAAGAGCAACAAGCTCAACATCTACGGGTTCAGGAGATCCTTCGTTTGACATTGTGATGTATGTGTTAAAAAAAGTGGAGAATGACCTTGCAAAGAAGGGATCTGATACCTTGATAATTGCTTCTAAGCCGGATGATTTTTCCTCCTAGTCATTTCATTCTTGCTCGTAGTTGTGGTCGGTGTTTCATTTTGTTGCGCTCGATTTTGACAAAATGGTGAACTTGATGAGGTTGGTAAAATGGAGGTGAGGGCGAAAACTGGGTGATGTAGATGATGGATAAAGAAAATAGATGATAACAATGGGAAGAATGGATGAAGAAAATGGGAGAAATGGATGAAATGAAGAGTGAAATGGGTGGGTGGTAGGCAACGGCTGGTCAACGGGAAACTTGGTGGTGGTAGGGTTGTGAGGGGCAAAGTTGTATTTTCAATACATTTAAGGAGTGAAGTATAACACATATTCAAATAAAGGAGTAGAATGGATGATAAAATTATTTAGGGAGTAAAGTGTGAATGAAAGTTTTTTTAGAGATTTTAACATAGTTTTCCTTTTTTTTTTTTTTTTTTTTTTTTTGCTTGATATGCTTGTGAGTTTGATGATACGGGAAATGAATGGATTTGAAAGAAAAATTTAAGATATTTTTCTTCCAATCTTTTCCCACAAAAAATGGTGGGATTTAGAAGGAAAAAAAAATGCCTTGCAAAAATCTTACTATTTCCTACACTATTCCTAAAATTATGTATTTGCTTGTTTTGATATGAGGGACAAATAAGTAATATATCCTTCAACTTATCCCTTTTTTTTCCTCTCTCATCTCATAGACAATGCAAGAAAAAATCAGACCAAAGCGATGATAGTCATATTCTTCAGCGCAAAGCCTTAAAAGGGAAAGTAATCCTATGATGGCTCTTTCTCTTTCTCCTTTAACATCATAGGAGGCTATATCTTGTTCACATAGCTTCAAATCAACCTATTCTCATATGGGGCTGCTCAATCCGACTCAGCCCAATTCATTTTTATGCTAAATCATAGATGCTCATGTCAAGCTTTCTTCGAAAACATGGTTCTGTACTCAACAAGGTGACTATGAGACGCAAAACCCTAGTGCAATATCACTATTTGTTCGGATTCTATCATTTGGGATCGAACTCAGGTTCTAATTCTTCGAATCCTTCGATCCCTTCAAGTTCATTGGTACAGAAAAGGCCTAGTAGGGTTGGGATATTCTGGGATTTAGATAACAAGCATCCGAATTCGGTCTCCCCTTTGGAGGCCGCCATGAGGCTGAAGGGCGCGATGACTTGTTTCGGGTTTGTGAAGTATATGGTTTCCTATGCGAATCGTAGTGCATTTGGGTTAAGGAGCAAAAGAAGGAGGGGAAGATGATGAATGTTGTGGAGAACAAGAGTGTTATGAAGGCGGGCAAGACGTATCTGTGTCCTGTATGCGGGAGGAAGTTTGGGAGTAATGAGAAGTTGGAGAATCATTTCAAGATTTATGAGCGGGAGCAACAGAAACGGTTGAGTCAGATAGAGTCTGCTAAGGGGAAGAAGAGGGCGATTTTGGTGGGGAAGTACGTGATGAAGATGAAAAAGTATAGGAATGCGGTTAGGGATTTCGTGACGCCGAAGGTGGGGTATGGTTTAACGAATGAGCTTAAACGAGTTGGGTTTGGGTGTGGATGGTTTCTGAAAAGCCTCAGGCTGCTGTTTTGAAGTTGAGAAGTCATATTGTGGATATGATGGATCGTAGAAGTGTTGAATGTATCGTCCTTGTGTCTAACGATTCGGATTTTATTGATGTTATTAAGGAAGCGAGGGAGAGATGTATTAAGATGGTTATCGTGAGTGATCTTAGTGATAGGGTGCTTAAGAGAAATGCCGATGCTTGCTTTTCGTGGAAGGAAATCTTTGTGGGTAAAGCTAAGAAAGAGGTGGTGTCCGTTATAGGTAAGTGGAAGGACAAAGAAATTTTGAAGAAACTGGAATGGACTTATGATCCAAATATCGAAAGAGATTGCTTTGATCAGTTTTTTAGTTCAGATGAAGAACTTGATGACTGCAAGGATATGGAAGGTGGCATATCTAACAGCGATAAAAGTGATGGATTCTGGTGGGAATTAGACTCCAATGTAGATACTGCTACTTCAAAATCTTGACTATCTCTGGCAATATATTACTAAAAGAGAATGGAGTTGTGGACTTGATGACGGATGCCTGTGCAATTTATATCTTCATAAGGTTTTTGAGGGAGCAAAAGAGATGGAAAAGAAGGTATACCTTTGATACTTGTTACTCCCTCCGTCCCATAATAAATACAATATTTTACTTTTTACACTATTCAACATGTATTTTGATGAGATTCGTTAGTCATCTTAACGAGTTAAGAAAATTACGTCACTAGTCTTAAACTATCATTAATGTTTCACGATAATTTTGAGAAAAATGATGTTTGATCATCCCGCAACGCAAATCAAAGTTTGTTTCGATAAACTCCCAAGTCAAACCGTTGCATTTATTCCAGGACGGAGGGAGTACTTCTTTGGGATTTGGATTTCATATGAGAAGATTACTTCATCTTTGTAGTTGTCTTAGGTTAACTAAATGGGTTGTATTGCAAGCTTGTTTACCATCTTGATTCATAGTTTCACGACATCCTCCCTTTTTTTCTTTTTTCTTTTTTCATTTTCATGAATTTCAAACATGGTAAGTGCCATCTCCTATTCCATTTCTGGTTATCAGTTTCATAGGATTGATTCTTTGGATCATGGAACCTACTACTTGAGCTATGGCCTGCCTTATTTTGCTTGTTTTGTTTCTCCCATCTGACTTCTTCCTGGCTGATTTTCTTGTTACATTTGTTTTCTGTTTGAACTGAAGCTCACAAGATGAACTGTGGGGCTGGACTTGCATTTTGCCTATTCCCTTGGGCCTTAACTATGCAAGAATCTTCTTGGCCAATGATGCAAAGGCTGCAAAAGAATGCTGGACTGACTGGAGGGAGACAATCTGATGGTTAGATGGATGTTTATCATAAACTATGGCAGGTAATAATTATTTTGCTTGTTTATTTCTTAGGTAGATAACCAGTCCAAAATTTGGTTCTCTTTGTCAATCTGATTTAGATGACAAAATAGTCTGTAGCATGAAGTATTGAGATGCCAACATTTATCAAAATGCTCTCAACACTTGCTTTCGGCTTGCAGGATAGCTTCTTTGATAGTTTTGCTCTTGGATAGCTCATTACAATTGATTTACAAATGCTGCTTGACTTGCCTCGAATGCAATTCACATCGTCTGCAGAAGGATGATTGTGACGTCTGGTGAGGCTGTCAAGTATAGTAGCTTAGTGGATGCATTCAAGGTGATATTGACGAAAGAAGGCGTCAAGTCTAAGTTCAAGAGTGCAGTTACCAACATTCTTCATGCTGTCCTAGGTGTGGTGTGCTTGTTGGTTATGACAGGCTTCAGCTGATTGTTTTTTGAAAGAAGTATGGTTGAGGCGGCGTTTAGTTTCTATGGTCCATTAGATGGTGATGAAAAAAATCTTTCTTCTCATGGTTAGGTTAGAAATTTCATAGGACAGAATATTGTAACTTGTCCTATGTGTATCCTTCTCAATCTAGTGTAAGTAACATACAGAAAATTTTGTTTGAGAAATGCTAATGATGATAGTCTTTGTTCAATCAAGTCATGTTATTTCATAATAACCAATGGATGAAATGATGAATTTCAAAAGGATTCTAAAAAAAAAAAAAAAAAACGATTATCATAAACATTTCTTGTACTCATCAGTATACAATGTGATTCACTGATCCTGCAAGTCTCCAGAAGATTGGGCCAGAAGACAATGGTGATCAGTATTAGGTTCTCATGGCAACTTGGAAAACTGCATATACATGTAAATTCTTTATGCATGTTCTAAACAAGTGTAACTAAATCGTTACTGTTGGTGGTGCCCGATTGTAGTGCATTTTGCGACATTGTTGCATGAAATACAAGAGGCCATTTACTCTGTTGTTTCTTTAAAAAAAGTGATTCTGAAGGGAAACTCGACCACACACAATAGTTCATAAATTATAAATATAATAAAGCTAACACTACAAACAGTCAATCGAGATTCTTTATAATGACAATATACATGAAACCATATTTTTGCAATTGTGATCTTGATGCCTGCATTATCGCATTGTCAGCGCTCATGAATTAGAGCCATCCACCAACAAATTACCAGTGAAATTACAAAATCCTTGTTTTTGTTCAAAACATGGTGGCGTACACTTTGACCTCTTCACATTAAATTCTGTTGTAGGGATTTCTAGTCAGGGCGAATGCAGCTTCTCATGCTACAATTCCGCAGATTGTGCATAATTAGTTCCCTCAAGTAAATATTGAGTTTCCTTTATGCAACTTTCTCATTTTGGTTAGTTTTGTATACGGTAGATAGTTGCTGTAGAATTAGCTTTTTATTAGGAAATCAAATCTTCATCATCTTGTATTTAAATGTTGAATGTCTTAATAATAGAATCAAGCCTTTGCACCTATCGTGCTCTCCATTTTGATACAGCTTTCATAATTCATCCATGGCGGAGCGTTCTTTAAATTTTCATTGACGGCACTTCATTATGCACAATGTGCTATTTAAACTTTGTGTCGCTGTTCTGCTATGGGTGACTGAAGAGGGAGCGAAAGAAGAATACTTGCAATGTGTTGAGCATGTTATATGTATGTGACCAGAATGTGCTTGAGCGAAGGGTATGCAGATTGATGAAAGAATAGACGAGAAGAGGATTGTCTATAGCAAAACTTGTATATGTGACTGATTGTACTTGGCGGAATTCTAAAAGCTATGGGTTGATGCTTTCTCGGCGACATCCTGGTCTTATCCACTCTTCACTCTTGTTAATCAACACAACTCATTTCTTGATGAAGAGGGGTAATGACATTCCATGGCATACTTCTATTCGTAATCAATATGAGAGTGCTATCGTTCTACGTACAATATTTCTTGTAGCAACATACGCAATCCATACTAAGTCGATTTATACTCAACACATAATTCAAAACAATCAATATCATGGTTCAATATATTCTAATGTTAACATAAGCGTTACATCAAATCATGATCGTTGATTTTAAAACAATAAACAACGACAACCGTACTATCAATGACCCATTAACAACCACATCATTTTACTTTTCAAGAATAATTGTAAAGAAACACACTTCTATCACGATGATTTCGTACAACATTATACTACAAGCATAAGAACATCCAATCTCATTGCCTGATACGGTCCAAAATTGACAAGAACAAGAGTTATGGAGAGGAGGAAACTAAAGAGAAATTGGAGAGGAATCAAGAGAGAATTTGGGGGAGAAAGTTAGAAAAAGAATGTAAAAAAAAAAAAAACTGGAACAGAATTCATTTCATCGATATCCAATCAACTCCTATACATTTTTTTTTAAATTTTAATTAAAGTAACTCCTATACATGTTTTTTTTTATATACTAGCTTGTAACCAAACTGAAAAACTCACTAGGCACATGTGACCGATCTAATTATACGTGCTTCACTAGAAGCACAGGTGGAAACATCTATTTGGAAACAGGTTTTTGTTATTTGGAAATAAAGAGTAAATCGCTATGAGTCGTAGCGTTCTCCTTTTGGTTTTTTTGTTGAAAAACATCACCAGCTATGACGTCTTAGGTCTTATTATTTTTTTATATTCCTAAAATACAAAAGTTAATGTAAATCTTTTATTAATCATAATTTTTGAATAGTTATCCGGATTAATTCGACTCAATAATGAAAAATGATCTACTCAATTCTTTCTACAAAATAAAACAATGACGAGCACCTTTTAACGAAGTCAAAATGAAGATATAAGAAAAAAAAATCCATTATTTCAAAAGGTACTTATTATTATCGTGTTTTGTAGAAAAAATCGAGCTGATTATTTTTAACTATTGAGTCAAATCAATTTGGATGACAATTCAAAAATTATGATACATAAAACATTCATGCTAAATAATGTAGGAAAATAAGAAAAAAAGAAAAAGAAAAAAAAAGAGATCTAAGAGGCCATTGTTAGAGGCGCTTTACAACAAAAAACAAACAAACCTAAAATAATGTAAAGCCCTATCATTGTACCATTTTATAAACAAAAAAAATATGGTTTTTTTTATATAAATAAACAGCTGAAATCTTTCGTATTTATAAAAAACCAAACCAAAACATGATATTTACAAAAAAAAATCTACCCAAATCAAATGATATTTATGAAATAGTGGTCGTCGTCATCTCATCCGTCAAATGTTAACGAGTTTCTTGATTATCCTTTTTTATTTTTTCTTTTTCCTTTTGAAAATACGCATGCCCTTACCGTTTCCTTCATCTTCCACCATCGATTTGCTCTCATGGTTTCAAACTCTTTGCCACCCTTTAAACTCTAAGCCCTAACCCTTCAGTAATTCATCTCATTTTCCCCCAATTCGTGTTAATACATCATCAAGGCTTGATACGATGTCTTCGAGCTCTTCAACTTGGTATAGAAACACGTTCTTCAAGCCATGTAATTGCGGATTAGAGGCCATAGCGGTAAGATGTGTTCGTGGATCCAACAAAGGGAAATTATTTTATTCATGTCCTAAGTTCAAGAATAAGCAAGAACCTGGCTGCAGATTCTTTGAATGGGTCTGAAAGTCCCAGAAATAACCTAGAGGGGGGGTGAATAGGTTATCTCAAAAATTCTTCGGATAGTGCAGTGAAGGTATGAGTTAGTCTACACTGCCCGAGTGTACTGCAGTAATACTGAAGTTCTGCAGTTGAGACTTTAGCATTGTGAAGCTTGTCTCTTTTGATTTAAAGTTCTTCACTAATAGTTATGAAGTGATAATCAGTTGGAAAAAGTAAATGACACAGGATTTTATACTGGTTCAGACATCTGTTACCAACAAGTAACAAAAACTTACAAGATAACCCCTGGTGACCAATGTAGTCAAGCCAAAAGGAGGTTCACTAGTTCTTGTTTCTGGCTTACAAGATAACCCTTTTACAATAAGATCTTACTTACTAAAGGATGAAGAACCCAGATCTTGCAGTGCTCTGCTGTAGTTGTTGTTCTTCACTTGTAGACTAGTGAACCTTCTTCACAAATCCTGAATCTTCAATTCAGCTCATGCACAGCGAGTCTCCAAGGCTTTTCTTCTTTTTGAAAGCTCTCAGTGATATTCAAATTTTTTCAGACTCGTCAACCTTATTCTCTGCACTGTGAGTCCCCTTTTATAGGCTTAGGGAGCTAGAACCCGTGACTATACTATCTGATAGTGATAGCTTTGTCCTCTACTGTAGTAGACTGACTTGGCTTCACCTTTTCTGATCCAGTACACATCACCTTTGCCTCAGCTTCTCGTTTTTGATCCCTTCCTTGTTCTTTTCCATTCCAGCACAACTCATACTGCACCCAACCTCATGCACCAGGTCTGCTACACGCCTCTACTGCACAGCCTCTGCTGCAGCCTCTACTGCAGCCATGCTGTCACCCTCTGCTGTACCTCGGCTGCATGAGCTTTGTTGCACAGTCTTCATATCCAGACTTTCTACAACTTCACTTGCACTAAGTACTGTAGCCAGTCTGCTGTAACTCAGCTCCCACTCAACAGCTTCCAGACCTTATCTCCTCAGCCTACTAGTGTAGCTTTGTCTACACCCAGCACTACACTCAGCCTTCTGCAATTCAGCTTGCATACTTGCACTGTAATATGGCTCACTTCACTTTGTTGCTGGAACTGGCCTTGAACACAGGAAGGATCCTAGATCATGAGAAGACTGGGACCTTTTGTTGTTGTATGTGATTGATCTGTGGAATGTAAATTTTAGTCCCTCTAGTAGTCTGCACCACTCAGGCCATCCGCACTCTACTGCACTTCTGTTCTCTCCTGCATCTACGGCCCTAGTCTGCAACTACTTGATTAACTATTATATCCTAAGCATCTAATACATTCATAATTTCTTCCTAAGTTTTGTTCATCAATTTCTATACAAATGGAGAGATTGCACACTCCTAACAATCTCCCCCTAAATTGATGCAAACAAAACTCCTAAGAAATTCTAACAGCAAGAACACCTATACATTCATTTCTATAAACAAAAATTTTGCAGAATGTAGAGGACTTACATTTTATCCTATGGATCAATCCTTCCGTCCTCTCTTGGAAGGATAGTCCTGCTGTAGAATCTTAGGCCGCTTGTACTTTTTCTTCTTCCTTTGTTGCTCTGCTGCTGAACTGGACGCTTGTTCTGCTGGTCTGTTGCTGGACCCTTCTGCTGCAGGCCTTGGCTCGTCTGCAGGCCTTGGCCTTTGCTCTACTGCAGGTCTGCTGCTTGATTCCTCGGTTGTAGACCTTGGAGCTGCCACCTGAGTCTGCTCTACTGCAGATTTCTCAGGCTTCTCCCCTTTTTGTTTGCATTAAAACTTTTAAAGAGGTCTTTGACAGCTTGTTTGAGTGCCAGAGCTCGACTGCCATGTTGTTTTGTGTAGCTGTGGCTCTCCTTAGGGTTGCATCCACTCTTGATTCCAAGAGACTAAGTCTCGTGTCATCGTTAAGGACGTGGCCCTGCAGTTGAGTTTGTGTGTCTTGTATGGCCTTTTGCACTCTTCGGAATTTTGCAGCTTGAGCAATATGTAGTTTGTTATAATTTGTAGTAGTCCGCACATAGTTTTGCTGACTGATTCTTGTGGTTTTCTGGGTTTGCCTTGTCACTTTTTGAAGTAGACTGTATAAGACATCAAAGTAGTGCTCCCTTTGGTCCTTCTCATCTACTATCTCAGCTGCTGTTTTCTACAGTACATCAATCACTTCTCTGAGAGCATCCGTTGTCCATTGCCTGATTTTATAGATGTCCTTATCCATCCTTTGTAGATTTGTGTCAATACTTGATGGAGATGCTTCTTGAGTTTTGTCGGTCTACGCTCTCCTAGTTACAGGCCGGGTTTGGCCTGATGTTGGCATCTCCAAGTGTGGCTGGAGCTTTACGGTTTCCATCCCTAACTTCAAACTTTGTAGTGCTGTTTGTGGAGTCATTGTGGTGTTTGTAGTGGCTCCATGCAGCGACCCTTGAGCAAATCCAACTGAAGGGAGGTCTTTAGTGGTCTGCTGCAATCCAAATGATGATTATGTAGTGAATTGAATGTGAATTGGTGAGACTTCCCTTGGTTGACTTGTTGCTTCGTGAGCTGAGGGAGTGTCTTCTAGCAGATGTCTTCTGAGTTTTGAAAGGGTCATTCCCTTCGAAGTGCTTTCTTCTACAGTCTGCTCTTCAACCTCAAGAATTTGCATTTCTTCCATGTCTTGCACCAGTTGTGCAAGTGAAGGATAAAGGGGTTTCTCAACTGCATATATTAACTCGTTTATAGGAATAGTTACAGTTGGCTCAGCTGTACTCTGCTGCTCGTTTGCAGGTGCTTGTTTTGCTCCAGGGATGAGCTCATCGGCTCATCTGCAGGCGCTAAGTGGTCTTCTCCTTTCCTGTGGTGTCCTCAGCTGCAGTGACTGGGGCAGTCTGTAAGTCTTCCTCGTATGTAGGTGTCCCAACTAGAATATCCTCTTCCTTTACTGCAGGCACTGAAGTGGTGTGCGGTTGAGACTCAGTGGTCTGCTCTGTTGTAGCTGTCTCCTCTACTGCTGCAGTGGTTTGAGTTATTGGTTCTTCTGCAGTAGTTGAAGGGACTCTTTCGCTGGCAACTTCATCAATGAGCTCGTCATTTGTGAGATTATCTCCACCTTGATCTTCGTCACCACCATCGTCATCACCTCCTGGAGATGGTGGTCTACCTACTTCTGGTCGAGGGAGGTACTCCTGGACTTCAAGTGTTACAACTAAAACATGCTTGTCAATTATTCGCTTGAGCTCCAACCTTACTTCTGCAGAATGGATGAACTCAACTTGGTGCAGTTGAGCTTGTTTATGCCTTCCTGTCTTCATAGTGGAATCCTTCCATTCCAGTACACCACTGAAAAGGATATAAGGCTCTTTCGGCCTATCCTTTGTCAGAGCAACCTTTCGTTGCAGTAGAACCATTTGCTCAACCTCTCCTTCAGTCATGCCAGTGATGTCCCTTATCAGTGTTTTGGACCCATCTGGATGAATAGTAAATAGCTGTCGAGGTCTTGAGGGGATCAATTTTGGCCTGCTGCTTCTTGAAGTCTTCGTTTTCTTCGAAGGGGCAGCTTGTGATGGAGTAGGGGCTGGTCTCTTCTGTAGTTTGGTCTGAGAAGCACTCTGCTGCAGAATTGTTTGTTGAGTGACTCTTCTCATGGCAGCTTCTCTGCGGATCTTTTCTGGGTCCGCTTCAAAAGCCTCATCCAATTTCCTCCATTTTGCTGCAAGCTCATCCTCAGCTTGCTCTTCACTTTCGTCTGTGGGAGTTAGCTCGAGTGTCCTGCTTTTGACAGTTCTTCTCCTTCTTAGTTTGTGTTGTTGAGCAAACTGCTACAGCATTGCCTCCTTCTAAGGTTTTCCTAAGAGAGCATCAGTCTGTGTTCTGAGTTCTTGGGCCTTCTTTCTTAGTTGCTCAACGTATTGAAGCGCCTCTTCAAATTTCTTCTTCTGTTCAGGAGTTTCTTCTTCTTCTTGTACCTCAGCTGCTTGAGCTTCTTATGCTGTCCTTATTTGAATGATCTCCAGCTCATCATTATCATCTGCATAAGGAACAAGACTTATATTAGTATAGGAAATCAAAGTTGTTGATGTTGATGTACCTGCTGTATCTTCATTGATTGTGATCCTAACTGTTGCAGTAGAGACTTCTTTTGAAGTGTCAAGATTTTGCAGCTTTTCTTCAACGGCTTCAATTTCCTTTCGTGTAAATCCCCTTGCAAGCATCTACTTTCTGAACTCAGCTTGGGGACCTTCCTGAATTTCCTCAAAACTCTTCATTGACCCTAATATGAATTGTTGCAGATTCTCGTCTACATCTCCCCTTATAAACTTGCGGGCTATATTCGAGTCATTTAGAGCTACTACTTCAGGAATCTTTGGGGAAAGTGTTCTTAAGGATGAGCCTTCCTCAACTGCAATGATTGGTTGTATCATTTGTTATTCTGTAGTCTCCTCAGTCTGCTGCTCGTCGGCACCTTTTTCTCTCATCTATAGGTATGCATGTTGCTTATCCATCTACACTGCTGCAGTTGGAGCTTCCCTCGTCTGCACTGCTGCAGCAGGAGCTTGGCTCGTCTACACTACTCCAAGTGTGGAGTCCGTCTGCACAATAATAAGGGCAATAGTGGCCTGCATGTCTGCATTTCTTCTTCCAGTCTGCACGTCTGCAGACTCTATTTCTACTTGCATTGCTCTTCTTTGAGCTGCTTCTTCTGATTCTTCAGAGGATTATAGTATCAATTTCCTCTTTGGAGGCTTGGGAGCCTTAGGAGCGATCTTCTTTTTGGGCTTTTCAGGTCTTTGCTGCACTACAGACTGTGCTACATCCTTGGGCTGTGGTGGAGGTGGTTGCGTTACTGGAACCTTCCTCACTTTTGCCAAGCTTGCTGGCAATCTTCCAATCTTCTTGATGTCGATTTGCTTCGACACCAGTTGTGTTTCGTCTTTCTTTCCCGGACATGCTTCCTCCGTCGCCTCAAGTTCCACTTGCTTGCCAAGAACCAATCTGTATCAATCAGATCAAACTACGATCATAATTATGTATTTTATATAAACGATTAGCAAAGGAAAATATGCATAAAGGATACAAGACGGAAGAGAGCCAGACTAGTGATAATATTTCAGATATACTTTGTCATACAATAGACACCCAACAACAATATTGTCCGCCTTCTGAGAAGGTTTGAAAGATAACCATCAATACCACAGATGAATAGCTAGGCACAAAATATTAGGAAGAAGCTCGGCCGCCATCGCAGATCTGGGAAGTGAAGTACGTGTAATGTAGGGATTGTGGTTGAATAATGGAGAGTCAAATTAAAAGATTTGATTGAGACACAATGCTAAGAAAGTGTATAAGGTTGAAGGACAAATCAGACCAATCAATTTTATTTTTTTCAAAAAATGAACCAATCCGTAAAAATAAAATAAAAATGGTTCTAGTAATCCATAATTTAAAAAGAAAAACGACACTTACGAGTAATTTACACTGGATAATTTTATAAAATACACCCAAAACTTAGAAATTCTTTTACTAAAAAAGCTTTAAAATTCCACATAAGGCATCCAAAATTTATCATATATCTCAATGTAACTAGTTTCATTAACATTCCTTTAAACCTAATGGGATTGTTTTGAAAAAAAAAAAAACAATAACAAAAAAAGAATACATCTTTTTAAAACAATTACAAAAACACACTCAATCCTTCAAAATTTCTTCCTATCCACTTTTTTTTTTTTTTGTTTTGTAAAGTGGGCTACTTGAATATATTTATCCTGCTTATATTGAATTAAAACATTATCGATTAAACCATAAAAATTATATTTGAAGGGTAAAAATTTTATTTTATAGAATTTAGTGTGTTTTATAATGAAAATTCCCATGAGGTATTTGGAGGAGTATTTTTCAGGAGGTACCATCAAGGTAATTTTATTCTCACAAGGTACAATAACAATCTAAGTAATCCCGTCAATTGACAGGGTCTGGGAAGGACGTAATGTACACAACCTTATCTTTATTACTAAGCACACAGATAGATTTATTCTCACAAGGTACCACTTTTATAAAAAAAAAAAAAAAAAAACACGAAACCTTTTCAAATTTGTCCTTTTTTCAATTTTCCCATGGTTTTCATTTTTCCTTTCGCTTTTCATCATCAGATCCCCTCATCTTCAATCATCATCATCTCCATCATCTTCATCTTCAATCATCATTCTCTTCCATCATCGATAATCATTATTATCATCATCATCGATTTGATTTGATCGCACGATTTGATCAAACTTTGACCATCATCATCGATCATCTTCATCATTGTAGGTCCTGTCGTTAAACACCTCAAATTAATATCCCGAGCTCAAAAAAACAAATAGTAGATAGGATAAGTAAGGGGTTGATCCAACGGAGAATCAAGACAGGATGTATAGAATTAAGCCCAAACATGCTGAGCTCGTGAATAAATTATAATCAAACGGATCGTATCAAATTGTGGGGATGATTCTAAAAATTGATGTAAGAAAGCCCTAAATAGAGAAATTAACAATTAAGGTGATAAAAAATATTATGAAACGTAGCTAGGAACGTACAAATGCCACCATCGATTTATAACAATCATCGATATGATCATGATTATATTATAGTGAGAGGTTGTGATTGTTATAGCATAATAACACAATACTCATGACATAAAATGGTCCAATAAGAGTATTAAGGCCCTCACATGAACAAATAACCTATCAATCTAGCAACCTAATTCATTCACATGGAATAAAATATAGTCATACCTCATATAATATCAAAAGAGTTCAATACTATAATGAATGTGATATACCAATCTAGATTAAGCATCAAAAGAGTTCAACACTTTAACCTAAATCAGATTTGCTTCATATTAGCCATAAAGAGTTATGATTAAATGCATATTTGAAACTATGAAATAAGACAGGTGATCATGCTACTTAACTCATAAACTCAATAATTCAATCAATATCACATACATCACTATCTTAATCATACATTAAGCACATATCTCATCTCATACTCATGCTCATGGATCCATTCACATGTCCTAACCAGGAAATCTGCTCACAAAGCATGGAGGAAGACATAAACAACATAGAATATAAACTAAATGCAATCATAATGCAGAAATGATTAATAAACCAATATCCCAAACAAGGTACGAAGACGGGTCTACGTGAACAGTGACATCTCTTGAAATGAAAGTATAGATGACGAACAACGAACAACGATCGATAAGCAAACTAAATGAACCTAGATCTAACAATAGAATATGGAAAAACAGAGTAATTTAGTTTTTACCTAAAATGAACCTCTAACTCCATCTCGAAGCAAGTGAATACAGAAGATATAAACAGGAAAATACACATAGTTTTTACCCCAAAAAAATTGCAACAGAAATCAGTGTTTCGTCGATCAACTTTCACCGCCGTGAAAATTACTACTTTTCAAACTTTAAATCTCGATTCAAATTCTTCCTTATCCTTTTATCTGTACTTTTTCAACTCCACATCACCAGATAACGTCCACAAATGCATGAATATGTCTTAAATCATATGAAATCAAAACGCAATGCTCATATTAAAATCCAGCTTAATCCAAATCAGCTCAAACTTCATCCTTGCCAATAAAAAACAATATAATAGTAGCAAAAGAATAAAAAATACAAAACATACTAAAACTAATCTAAAAAGACATAAAATAGGCCATAAACAATGGATATAAGCTATGAAAAATATGCTTAAAAATATGTTTAACAGTCATCAAAGATCATCACATGGATTTGCCTTCACCCATGATTTCATCAACCTTCTCTTTTGTATTAAAGATATGGTGAGGAGAATCGTGCTCGAACAAGTCTGATATAAATCGCAAAGTAGTACATATTTTTTGCACAGACGTACTACTTTTTAAACACATGATTTTCAATATAATGGCACACTACGTTTTTCACAGGCGTACTAGTACGCCTGAACTAGTGTGTCATTTTAGATTGATTTTATCCAAGATTGATCATCCTTTACTTGACAAATTAATTTTGACGTACTACATTTTGCATAGGCGTATCACTTGTTTTGTATAGACGAAGTAAATGACGTACATGATGTGTTTTTCATTAGTCATATTTTTTTTTTGTACAAGCGTACTACTTTTTAAAGATGATGTTTTTTTCACTAGACGTACGATTTTTTTTGCACAGGCGTAATAGATGATGCACATGATGTGTTTTTCAGTAGGCATACTTTTTTTTTTTTTTACAGGCATACAAGATGATGTACACGATGTGGTTTTCACTAAGCATACCGCTTTTTTTTTTGTACAGGCGCAATAGATGATGCACATGATGTGTTTTTCATTAGGCGTAGTAGTAGGCGTATTACTTTTTTTTTAATGGTATTATTTTTTTACACAAGCGTACTTGATGATTTATTTTTCATCAACCACAAGAACAAAAAGCTGATCATCAGCACTCCATGCATAGAAACATCAACATCAGTTTCCTTAATCCTCTTCACAAACTCAAAAATCGTCATAATCACAGTCAAACCCCGAACAAAAAAAGGAAAAAATCAATTTGCTCGTTATGCACTCAACAAATACTAACCCAAGCAAAAAATCCCCAAATCAAAATATCAACAACAACATCCCCGCATTCCTGAAATTAGGCTAATAAATTCTTCGACATCTCTTCCTCTCCTTCCTTGGCGGCGATGAGTTCGGCATAGATGCCGTCGGTGACGGTGGTTGGTGGCGAGGTTGAGAGAGAGAGTAGAGGGCGAGGGAAAGGGAGAAGCAGAGGAAGAAGAAAAGGGGTAGAGTGGGGAGATTGGCACGTTTAGGTTTCGATATGGTAGTGGGTATATGGGGAGGGATAATGTGAGCATTTCTAACAAATTGAGATCTCATGGAAATTAAAATTAATTGACAATATCTTCTTGGAATAAAATCTTTCATATGATATTTTCCAGGAATTGTCCCTTTTTGTAATTATTTTAAAGAAAAACGAGGCTTTTTTTTTTTGTATTTATAAGATTCAGTTAGTTTTAACAGAAGTTAATTGAAGTACCTAAATTGGGGTACTTGACAAATTTTGGGTAGCTTAAATGAAATTTCAAAGTTGAGAGAATTACCTATTAATCATCAAAACCTAAAATATTTATCAATTGATCATATCCCATTATCTTATTTACCAACTAGTCATCTATCAAAAATAAAAGACTTTAATCCCATGATATCTAATAAGAAAAGATAACAAATGATTCCTAAAGTCAAACCAAATAAGACCAAATGGTAATTAATAAGTTAGGGATGACTTCTTGCTAATTAAGTTTAAAAAATAAGACCTATTGATAATTTACATTTCAAAGTTTTGGGTGTGTTCTATGACATAATCTAAGATTACAATAGTGTTTTTGGTAAAAACCTTTGTTTGTTTTTTTTTTTTTTTTTTCTTTTTTAGAAAGTGGGTTGTATTGTGAATATTCGCCGACAATACAAGTTTGTACCAACTTATGTATGCTGTTTGCGACTTTGTATATCGCGATTTAACGCAAGTGTATGTGTTGTGTCCAAGTAATAAAGTGAATATTAGAGTTATTCTCCCTCGAAGACTTAGCTCTCGCAACCGAAGCATGAATAGTATTTCTTGGGTTAAACGATCTAAATGTGAAGGTTTGTTGTGTAAACGCTAACGATGCAACTAAACTAGACTAAACTAATCAAAATCAATCACACGCAACGATGGAAAAGATGGGGCTCCGTATATGTGATGAGGTAGGGTTGTGACATCGTTTTTCGATTGATCTAGTCACTCCATTATTTATCTAGTTGTTCATGAATCACGGTTATAGATGGGATTCCCTAATGTGTAATCTAAATTCTCTCGAGCCCTAGACTACGTCCAACTAAACGTCGCCTTTAACACCTCTCGGGGAGAGAGTTTTCGTTTGTTAGTAAGCATGAAGTTCGTGGGTTCCTGACGTATCTCGCACGTTACGCAAGCACTACAAAAAAACAGCATTTTTGCTACGGATAAAATCCGTCGCCAAAAACATATATCTTAACGACGGATCCGTAGCTAAAAAAAAGAAAAAGGAAAAAATGGATTATATTTGCGACGGAAAGTCAATGCTGTCGCTATATTTTTTCAATTTATCGACGGATACCCGTCGCTAAAAGTTTTTGCAATTTTGAAGCCATTATTTAGTGACGGGTTCCGTCGCTAAATAATTTTAAAAAATTTATAACAAAATATATTAGCGACGGATCCGTCGCTAATCTATTTGAAGAGACAAATTTGGAGAATCCGTGAAATTTGTTACATTTCAAGTGATATGTCATAATCGGAATCCGTCGCTAAGATATTTGGAGAATTCTAAATTAAACAATTTATAGACGGATTCCGTAGCTAAGTAGTCAAAAGAATATATGTTAGCGACGGATTCCGTCGCTAAACATAGATTCATAAAATGAGGGAAAATTTTGCTAAGTGTAAGAGTTATGCCATTTTAGAGACGGATTCTGTCGCTAATTGGGTCTCTTGACACGTTAGCGACGGAATCCGTCGCTAATAGAATGACATAAAAATTGAATTTTAAATATTCAGCGACGGAATCCGTCGCTGAAGATTCAGGAGACCTAATTAGCGACGGATTCCGTCGCCAATAAAATGACCTAAAAATTGTATTCTAAATATTCAGCGACGGATTTCGTCGCTAAAGTATCAGGAGACCTAATTAGCGACGGATTCTGTCGCTAAATTGTTTATATATATCAATAGCGCGGCCTCCTTCCTTTCCTCTTCCTCTCTCTTTGTTTCCCCGACGTCGCCATCGCCGCCGCCAAAATTACCGCTGCCGCCATCACCGACGCTGCCTCCGCCGCTTCCGTCGCCAGCCCAGCCGAGCCGCACGCCTGTCTCCCCTCCGCCCGCCATACGCCCCCAGC